>VWYO01001796.1:472967-491581 GCA_013400275.1 Rhadina sibilatrix | reverse complement strand
AGGAGGGCCACCTGCATCCTGGGATGCATCAGGCACGGCATGGCCAGCCGGGCAAGGGAGGGGATTGTCCTGCTCTGCTCTGCACTGGAGCAGCCTCACCTCAAGTTCTGGGAGCTGGTTTGGGTGCTACAATATAAGAAATATATAAAGCTACTAGTTAGGTACTACTTAGAAAGTGTCCAAAGGAGAGCAACCAGGATGGTGAAGGCTTTTGAGGGCAAGCCTTTTGAGAAGTGGCTGAGGTCACTTGGTCTTTTCAGCCTGGAGTAGACTGAGGGGAGACATCATTGCAATCTGCGGCTTTCTCATGAGGGGAAAAGGGGGAACAGGCTCTGTGTGACTAGTGTCAGGACCTGAGAAAATGGCCTGAAGTTGTATCAGGGGAGGTTTAGGTAGGATATCAAGATTCTTCACCCAGAGGGTGGTTGAATGCTGGAAAAGACTTCCCGGAGAAGCAGTCACAGGACTAAGTCTAAAAAGTCTAAGTTCAAGAAGTGTTTGGACAACACTCTCAGGCATGTTTTTTGACTCTTGGGAATGGTCCTGTGCAGAGCCCAGAGCTGGACTCCATGATACAGATGGGTCCCTTCCAACTCAGCATATTTTGTGATTCTGTAAGTTGGCTTAGTCAAAAGAATTGGCAAAACCCTTCAAGTTTTTGTGCTTTTAACTGCTGTTATTCTTGCATAGCACATAGCCTTTAGAAAATCCCTATTTCAAAGAATCTTCTTAACAGCCTTTTTCATAGCTTTAGGATGGATTCAATTATTCCTCAAATCCAAATATTTTTATATGAGACGAAATCTATAACATAGCTCAGGTCAGTTCAGTAAAAGTAATAACTTTTTGTATGCAAAATGTGTAATCCCCTTTTCACCTCAGTTGGTTTTCTGCTCTGTTATTACTGCTCATTAGTATTTTAAGATGCTAATCATTACATGCTTTTATTCTATTACTCAGGAAAATCTGAATTAATTGTCTGAGAGTTTTTCAAAAATATACCACTAGACTGTAGACTGAAATAAAGAAGTAAGTTTCAAACCCATAGTTTCGTAAACTTAATAAAATACACAACCAGAAGTTATAGGGGAAAATTTTAACTACATTGTTAGCATTAAGAAAATAACCCTATAATTACAATGATGAATACATGCACAAAACTTTGCTTGCCATATTATTTGTCAGGGAAATAAGTCACTGCTTAGATGCCAGACAAAAGGGTATTCAGGAAGCACCAAATCATGGGAGCTCATGAATGGAAGTTATTGATCATTTGTTGTGTAAAAATCTCATCCACAATATTCAGCCTAATGTTGAAGCTTATATTCTAAGGGTTTGCAGATTTAATTTCCAAGTAAGAAAGATGTTTCTCTCCAGAACTCCTAAGACTCATTTGCTATAATAAAATTGTTACTTTGAGATTACAAACATTTGAAAAAACTATGTATTTTAGGGGGGCAAATAAAATGGCAGTTTTATTTTTCATGACAATGTACAAAAAAAAGGAAATCCTTTATCTCTGAAATACCTCTTCTTTGTCCCTTCAGCTGTATTTGTAAAGATAGTCATAAGGTGGCTCCAAAAGAAAATTAAACTCTTAATTTCTTACACATATAGATAGCTGTTTTTATGCACATGGATCTTTCTAGATATTTTCTAAAAAGCAACCTTGAACCAAACACTCAGGGGAAATCCTAGAGCTCTGAAGATACACAACAGATTGTTGTAATAGGAGTGAAGAACTTCCACCTAGCCACTCTCTGTGTGTAATTCAAGGTGATGTTCCTTGTATTCCTGATGGACCAATGCACAATTACTGTGTCAGAGAGGCTGGCTGTTACAATGTCAGACTTTTGAATTTTCTTTGGGAAATAACATAGGGAGACGAAGCTCCGAAGGAAATTCCCCAAAGAAAAATAAAAGATCTCTTCATGTCAGTTTTGGTAGTATAGATGTATGAGTTTACTGCAACCAGAACTTCCTCATTTATCTGAAAGATGTTGAGGATTTCATGCAGGGGACTGTGTTCTTATTCATTAGTGTATAATTTGACAATGTCTGACAGAATCAGATTAAAATTAATCATTACCTGCAATTTTTCCACATTCAGTCCTTCAACATCTTGTCTATTTAGCCAGAAATTCTCAAGTGACATGAATTCAGCATGAAGAGTTTCCCAAGTTGTTGTGAGAAAATGAAACCCTGCAGGGATTTTCTGGTAAGTCAGTGTAACATTTTGAAAATCTCTGAAGGAAAAGTGAAGTGGGATTAAAACCCGAAGATAAAAATAGAAAAAGGCAAGGACAAAAAAAAAAAGGAGAAGGAAATGTAGGACATGAACAAAAGAGTAGATTGAGATATAGTATAGCAGAACTGCAGACAAGCAAAGAATAAGCAAGCTATGAGCAGAAAGCAGACAATGTCCTGTCGTTACAGGATTATAGAAAAGCAAGAATTGCACAAAAGGAGCACCAGAAGCTGAAAATACAGATGATGTTCTGATCCATTTGAGATCACTGTCAAAACTTCAGTTGGCAGAAGAATTAGGCTATAAATACTCAAGGAAAAAAAGATATACATATATATATAGGCATATATACGTGCCCATGTGTATATATTCCTATGTGCCAGGAAAACTGGAAAAAATCTACATATATTCTTACAGCACAGTTGTAAAAATAATGCAATTATAATAAATAACCTGAACATACTGAAAAATATCTTAATTGGATCTGATAGCAGTCCGGGAAGAACTTTTTTTGCTATTTGTCATCTAGAAACAGTGTGGAATTATGAAAAGACCTTGAAAGAAGACAATATTCTGTGTTCATAGAATCAGTCTTCTAGTTTTAAAATGGGATTCAGCAAACTTAAAGTGGAAAAACCACACTTTATTAATAACATTTCTATGCCCATGCATTTTTCTTGGTCTGGACACTGATGTGTTATGTTTTCAAGTCTGAATAAATCTTTAATTGCATTTGCATGGAGGTTATATCAAATTAAGGTAAGAAGCAGAGTTAATTTTTTGACAAGGTTTGCTGTCCCTAGTCTGATGATTTGCTCCAGAATGGAAACACAAAAAAATATTGCCTGTAGAAAACCTATTTGAGAGGATATGTCTAGGAACTTTCAAGGTCTTAAAAAGATGAGAGGGATTTGTGTGTCAGTGTGAATGTCTGGCAAACAGATCATCGTAAACTCTACCCCACAGCAATTCTAGCATGCCACCTTGCAGCTCTAGTCTATGAGAGAATGGCAAGCACCTTTCAGCCTTTATTCAACTCCTGCATGCCAAGGCAGCCACCCTTTGCCTCTGCACACCAATGCTCTGTGTGGAACAACAACTTTGGCTCTGGCAAGATATGCAGCCTTGCTAAAAATATTTCTTAAAAAGAAATTACTTCCCATTACACTTAACAGCAAAATAAAAAAATCCCTCAAGCAGGATCCAATTTAGTCAGAACAGCCTCCAGAGGCAGGCTCTCCCCTGGGATGCAGTTCTAGTTGAAAATGGTGCATTGTACATGTACAAAACAAAGCATTTGTTTAGGGATGTTTCATATTAAAAAGATATCAGGAGACAGCTCTGGTCAACACTGTCATATCATTACACTGAAAAGGAATTTTACAAGGAATGAAAAATAATTGTCATTCTAGAAATACAATTACTTTGGTGTGTTTTACAGCAAGTAATTCAGGTAAAACAGTGTTTGCAATCTACACAAGAGTAATGTTACCCAGAAATTGACATACAGAGTTTGATGAAAAATGATGATTGTAAACAACAACAACAAAAAAGTACAAAAGCAAACCAATTTGATCTAGTTTCATAAGCTGTTACAGATTGCTGATTTTCTTTTCCTTTATTGTAGTTCAGAATATTTTTCCTTTCTACTGAGATGGCCATTTATGTGTGTACACATCACAGAGAAATGATAAAAGAGATTTTTTTGTTTGTTTGATCAAGAAAGAAAGCTTTTCTGTTTTTCTGTGCTGCATTACTGGCTCGGAGTAGAAACAGACAGCAAAACAGATGTATCCTATGTGTAGCAGCCTGAAACATGCTGTAGCAGGACAGTCTAGACCAATATGCTGTACTGTCTGTAAGGGAAAACAAAACTGCTTAAGACATCAGGCCAGATTTCTAAAAAAACCCAATGGTGTCCTGATGTTTCCACTGCTTTTTCTCCATATTTTTGCTATTTGAAGTTCACCTGTAACAGCTTTAACAATTGTGTTACATCCTTGCTTTCTGTACGTACAACACACGTTTATTGAATTAAATGCGCACAAACATATCCTTATCTGAAAGTTCCATTTTGTGTCCAGGGAGTAAAATAAGCAGAGCAAAGCACACATATCCATAATCACCCTTGGGAATCTTGCTTCAGTGAAAATTGCATTTTGATATTTTAAATTGTTACCGTATTAACAGATTTATTTCAATGTATGTTTACAATGTCTATTCCTCTTTACATTCCACTTGCTGGCAAGGAACCTTTAATTTGAAAAATATTTCATAATCAACACACTTCTATTCAACATTCTAGGGTGTCATCAAATATCTGCACAATGTCTCTCTTAAATGAAAGAAAATATGTTAAAAATAAATAAGAGACAAAGAAATTGAAACAGCTTGAAAAGATTGGTGATGATAACATCAGTGCTTCAGCTCTTTATTTTGAGCAATTTAACCAATGAAACATTTTCTTCTAAACTGCTGACAACTGAACATGAGTTTAAAAAAATTATCATTGTATTTGAAATTCAAGTGGGAGGTGTTACCAGAATATTTGTGCTGTAGATGAAGTTCCTGCTTACAGCTGTAATCATAGACAAGGGATAAAGGATGCATTGTCCTTGGTTGTGAATATTCATGCATGTGTGGCACCAGACAGGTTTTCTAAAACCTTCTCCCTTGCTTTTTTCATGATAAAAAAAATTGTCACCACAGACACTTCGGGGTGAAATTTTGTTTCAGCACTTGTTTGAGGGAAATTACCTGGTTATTTGAGTACTTAAATGGCTGGCTGATGCCTAAAACTGAAGTCAAAACAAGAGTGATTGTAGTGCACTTAAACAAGCAGGAGAGGGTGGGTAGCTGCATCTATTCTGACAGTTGTGATAATTGATACTTTTATCTCTTTGAATCATAGTGTACCATAATATATTCTACTTTCTGGTTATTAAAGGGCACTGAGCACAGAGATAATGAAGTTGGCAATGAACTTAGGAGCACTGAATGGAAGCTGTCACATAGAAAAGCTGAACATTGTATTATTCTGAGTTGTTCAATACCAGCAAAATGTGACTACATGGAAAATTAGTGCATTTTGTTATATTATTGTTTGGGGTTTTTCCCTTCTTGCAGGTGAGAGAAAAGAAAAACTAAAACAATCCCAGGATGGGGAAAAAATGAGTTTGATTGCTCAACTGCTGTATATGGCTTCAAATTTCTGAGAAAAAAGTTTTGCTTTGAATTAAAAAGGTATATTACAAAACATAAAAGAGTATAAACAGGGGCTCAGCAATTAGGGTCCTTTAGACTTCAGCCCGTAGGAAGTTCCACCAAGCCTGTAAGAACTTTGTACTTGAATAATGATTAAAGAATAAAGTTCCTAATACATTTTTTCTTTATAAATTGGAGCTATGAGGTTGTTTTTTTGTTTTGTTTTGTTTTGTTTTGGTTTACTTTTTTGGAATAACTAAAAAAACAGTAAAGTAAAACAAAAAGAAAAAAATGGCTTTCCTTCCTGTACTCAACCAACTGCTATACCAGTAAAATGATGTCTTTGTGAGCACAGAAGAGCAGGAACACTGATTAGCTCCTCTTGCTTATTCAGCCTATCAAGACGCTGTAGCACCTTATATCACAAAGCAAAATGAAAAACAGGAAACCTTTTTCTGTCATAAATGGGAGCACTTTAGATCAACTAAATGCTTGTGAAGTCTCCCCACCAGAATAATAGTAACAGCAGGTCATACAAAATCTGAGGTTTTTTTTCCCCTGGCTTGTAAAAGACATGGATATACAAAACAGAGTTTCAGAAAAGTAATACTTCAGCCAGCAGCATTTAGGTTCTGGGATAGAGTCCATAAATATAATAGTATTCTCAGTTAATAATGAGCTTGCACTTGAGTGTTTTGTTGGATCAAAGACCTCAAGAATGACTGGTTTCCTGACAGTGACTGGTAAAAGCCTAGTCAGTCCATCTTGAAAAACATAGATCGTGTCCAAGTAAGAGCAAAATAGGGAGAAGAGAAAAAAAGCCTATTATTCTGACAGTCTTCAAAATTTTGAAATTGATGCACAGGAAAAGTAGGAAAGGCCGTTATTAGGTCAACGTAAAAAGCTGAGAAACTAGCTGTTCCAGAATAGCTGTGTTTACTTTCACCTAACTTTCTTGGGGCAAAGATAATGAGAAATGCAACAAACTGCAATAAACTGAGGAAAAAATGTGATCTGTAGTGAACTGCTTAAGTGAGTCTTAAAGGTCTTCATATTGTAAAAACTTAATTCAGGAAGCACAGAAAAGAGCAACTGAATGTGAGTTTATTACTATGTATGACTGTGTAAGCTTTAACTAGGTTAGAAAGACATGAATTAAAAATTAATGCAAAGAATAATATTTCTGACATTTTTCTGCACTACTGTTAATTATTACTGTGCCTTTGGAACTGTGTATACACTATGATAATACTCAAAATTTAAGTTTTTAAGTTGGCTTTGCTTCACCTTTGATCCCTGCCAAACCCAAAATTTAGTATTCTGCAAGGATAATTTATAAAACTAAAAGTGCAAATGACTGCAGGAAAGAAGATGAAAATATTAGACCAGAATACTATATGATATTTCTGGACAATTTAATCTCATATGAAAAGCCAAAATAATATAGGAATTATAAAAATTCAATTTTACTTTGATTCTCTTGTGATTATTGTAGTATTGCAGGAAAAACCTGAGAATTTTGTTCACAAAAAGAAATCCTTAAAATTAGTCGAATAATGTGGGAAAAAAATTAAGACATTAAAGAAGACGTAGAAATCTTACCTGGGTAACTGTGATTATTTGTTCATGAACTGTTGCTCTAGCCTGGATTAACCCCATCCCTGGAGTCACATAACATTCTTGTACAACGACTGACAGCTGTTTTGAAATACGTCAAGGTTTGTGATGACTCTATAATTCACAATGATTTGCTTCCCCCTTATGCAAAAGAGTGACTTATACTGTCTGTCATGTGCTGTCTGTGTTTATTCCCCATATACTAATACCATTATCTTTGCTGTTTTCACACAGCTGTGCAGCATACAGAAACTGCCACAGGACTATTTAAAGTCTTCAGGGTTATCAGCCTCAAGTCATCTATATCTTTGCCTGCCCTATCATTTTATACTCACTATCTTATTTGACTCTATTTGAACATTAGAAAATATTAGCTATGAGTCTCAAGCTCCAAAGCCTTAATTCCTTGTTCATCTTTACTGTGAATAAAATATTACCACAAGGATTATTCAGTATTGTGGACAGAAATAGCTAATTTGTAATTTAAAAGTATATTCAAGTGAACTGAAAATTTATAATGGAAACCTCAATAAATTCTACATCTTTGTGAAGAGAAACTATGTAGATGAGTCAAATAGCCTCTAGAAGTGATTTTATGTATATGTGAACATATACATGAATGGTGTGTGAAAGATTTTTGTGAATTAGAAAGAATGCATTTGCTACTTTGAAAAAAAAAGATTGTTCATACCTGATGCAACTGATTGCTAGATTCATATTGAGCCACTGGTACACGTGTGCCAAAATGAGCTGGATATAAAACCTAAACATTTCCCAGAATGCAGTTTGAGATTAATGAAAGCCTTCTGTCACTCATCTCGTTGAGTCGAGTGATGCAAGATTAGACTTCTGTTCAGATCTTGTTAAATAGTTAAACAATTCAAAATCCTTAAATCACCAGATATGTTAAATATTCAAAATACATGTACACATTCATGCGACTGCTGAATAAGCTAATAAAATAGCATAAATTGGGGTCTTTGAATCACAGTGAAAGAGCCCTTGTATTAGCCCATTTCACTAAAGTATCAAAATAGAGATGTAAATCAGTGTTGCATGTTGTCAGATATTAATTTGTCAATCACAGATTAAAGGATTAAACTTCTTATGGATATGTAAACAGCTATATATATACATCTCTTACCTATATCATAGAATCATAGAATGGTTTGGGTTGGAAGAATCCTTAAAGCTCATCTAGTTTCATCCTCTGCCATGGACAGGGACACTTTCCACTAGACCAGGTTGCTCCAAGCCCCATCCTACCTGGCTTTGAACACTTCCAGGGATGGAGCACCCACAACTTCTCTGAGCAACCTGTTTTGCTGTCTCAGCATCCTCAAATAATGAATTTCTTCCTCATATCTGATCTAAACTACTTCTGTTTTTAGTTTGAAGCCATTCCCCCTGTCCTATCCCTATACAGCGTTGTAAATTGTCCTCTCCCTCTTTCTTGTGGAGTCCCTTCAGGTACTGAGAGGCTACAATCAGATCACCCTAAAGCATTCTCTTCTCCAGGCTGAACAAGCACAGTTCCCTCAGACTTTCCTGGTAGGTGAGATGCTCCATCCTTATTGTGAATATGCCATTCGTCAAGTTCTTAATCACTGTGGTTATTTTCCATCTGTTTATATATTTAAAAGCCAATGGTGCCTTTCCAACAAAATCTGCATGACTAATACCCAACAAGTATGCCTTTTTAGGGATTTTTTAAAAATCCCAATGGTAAAAGTTTATCCAAAGTAAGATGTTCTTCTCACCCAAACCAGAAACAATTATTTGTAGCAAATAATCTGGACTGCAGCAATATACTGTGTAAAGTTCAAGTATTTTTTATAAGTACATTACCAAATAGGATCAGCTATTATTGACACATTTTGATTTTGAAATGAGAAATCATGCATTTTGAACACAAAAGGATGTCTTTTGTGGGAATGGGGCATTTCTGGGAAAAAAAAAATTAAATTGAGATTATGAATGCACTGATGGCTGGAGATGGATGCTATGTGTTTTGTTTAGAGATCACGTATTTTTCTTTTCCAGTCTGTGTTGTTACTATGAATTGAGTTCCTTGCATAATCCTTTTCTTCTTTCTGGGAGTATGTAACAGTGCTATTGTTAGTGTGCCCTACAAAGGAGCATTATTTTTAAAACTGGAGACCAGATTGAAATGCAGTGGTAACTACCAGCCCACAATGAGTATTTTACTACTATGACTGGGTATGTAGAAATCTAACATTTATTAGAGTCTCTCATTCCAGGCTCTTACTGTGCTTTATAAATACAGCTTTCCCAGCCCAGCTTTCCCAGTGCTATACTTCTGAAGCAGAGTCATCCCAGAGTGGAGTGTGGCAATGGAGAGTGGTATTTTGCTCCCACTTGATGGCTGTTGGTTATTATGACATGCTTCTTTCCTAGAGTCATTTTTCTGGAAAATATATGAGAGAGAAATCCACCCACCAGGAATAGGCAGAGACCATCTGCTGTGACTAATTTCACATTTATTCCAGGCAGGAGTTGTACTAAAATTCCAAAATGAAACCCCAGTTACTGTTATAACTTGAGCCACTGGATGTAAAATGAAATAATATGTTCAGGATACAGACCTCCATCAAAATTCTAAACATTTTTAACTTCTTTCCAAATTCAAGCAGGAGTCCTTTGAAATATTTAGGTTTTTTAGTCATTTTAAATGGTGTCATGTTACCTGGGCAAGTGTACCTAAATTTAGAAAACTGATTAGAGAGATCTTTTCTTTATCCTAACAGACAAAGCAAAATAGAACTTGTGATCTATGGTCAGAAGTGTTGATTGTTGTATCTTTAGGTACTGAAGTGCATATGATATATTAATAAAATAAATGCTTTTAGTTTCTGCTGTGGTCAATGGAAAGAAATAAATACTCTACAGGGAAAACAAGAATTATTCTCTGAAGATAAGTCTCTCTTTCTCTTTCTTGCTTTATTGATTACAGAAGCATCATAGTGTGACAGTGTTCTTAATCTACATTTTAGCTGATATATGTTCCTATAATCAAAGTCGATGGAGAGGCAGACTGCATAGCTCAGTGCTCTGCATTGACTTAAATAGGTTTACATGGGTCTGTCTATCTGGAGAAAGACCTTTTGACCCTCTAGAAGAAATCCTGCTCTTTGAAAGAGATTTGAACTTCTTCCATTAACTTGGCTAGGCTCAGAATTTTGTGTTTGTTTATGTTTTCAATAAAAACAGATGAGGAATAATTCTTGGGTATACTTAAATCAACTATTCCTCTCAGAAATGCACTTTTTCTGCTCTATGTTGCATGAAGTCTTAGTTTCCTTCTTACTCGTGCTAGTTTAACCATCTCTACTTATCATCAAGTTGTAAGAGAAATTTTTAAAATTTCACTGTGGATCTTATTAAAGTTCCTCTTCTTTGAGGAAGTACAGGCATTTGTATATGTATGTAAGAGAAAGTGCCTTGAAGACATGATCTGAATCTTACACAGCAAATTGAAAATTGATCTGTCTGTTATCCAACACATTTTATGTGAAATAAATCAGATAGAGCCAAACCATAATCCGTTCCAAACGCAGTTACTCAGCAGCTTAGATAATAGAGGACAAAATCAATAAGAACAAGACAAAAATGTAAGGCAGGTTGTAAGGTTCAGCAAAAAAATGGATTAGAGAATGATCATGTTAAGAAGAGGATGAAAAAAAGGAAAAAATTACTGTACTTTTCCCAACTGCAGGCCTCCTGTTTCTTTAAAACTCACCAATAAAAAACCAGACAAACAAATAAACAACACAATAACAATAACAAAAAATCAGGTAATAAAATTAGTGCTTTTACCATAAGGTAGTTGGGTCAACCTTTTCTACATCTAAACTTCAGGTTTTGAATTTCATTTCTCTCCCAAACCCACAAAATTCAGTCAGCAGCTTCAAGGCCACAGGAAATGTTGGAAACTATATATGGAGAGCAGATTGGGATCTAGTATATATGCATTCACATCTCTCAAGCTTGACTTTAAATCATTCAACCATGCATTATATAGGTCTTAAGAAGATGGTAGCACATCACACGATATTTTGGCTTCCTGGCCTTCTACAGCCAATTTTTATGCAGTCCTGTAGTTAGAGTTGAGCCTGAAAAGCACAAGACTGATTTCTGCTTGATAAAACAGCAGCAGATTTTAGGTGCAAATTCCAAATTAAGATACTTCTGGGAAAGGACTTTTTATGCTTTTTCAGTTACTGGAGAAGGGTGAGGCTTCAGATTACTAGCACAGATAGAAAACACCAAATGATCTTAATAGCTGTAGTCAGTAGCTAGGTATGACAGAGGAAAGGAATCTTGGAGTTTGTATATATTTTGTGCCTTTAGTTTCCCTTGCTGACCAGCAGAACCAAATCTGAGTCATATTTGAACCCATTAATTTGCCTGATCTTAGAGTGGCTACTAAACAGATTTTTATGAGAAATTTTTTCCAAGAGAAAACAAGCAGCATTGGCTGATCGAAAAATTACTCAATTTAATTTTTTATAATGAGACAGTGAAAAATAATGGAATTAAACAATATTACCTTTATGAATGAAAATTATGTTAAATGCTTATTACAGTATCCAAAATATCTAAATAAATTATTATCAATAACATCTTTAAATCATTATTACTAATGTTAACAACAACAAGAAACCTAAGGTAGGTCCTTATTTGACATAAATTGAAAAAAAATTGTAAATGCAATGAAGTAAAAAAATTTAAGATGTTACTGGCCTGGTGATCTGAAAATGATATTTGAACAGCTCTGAGAACAACATCTTTTTTGTGCATAGATCTTGACTAATCTTGCTTTGACTAACTTTCAAACTTACTTCAGTTTTAATGGGAGGACTAATAAATTTTAGTGTTCATAGAAGTGTCTGCCTTTTCTGACAGGGAACTGGGAGATCACTTTTAGACAGGGTAAGATGAGTTTCTGTGATAGCAGAAGTTGTCCAGAAACCAAGACAAATATTTTAAAATGAGAAAAATTACTTAAGAGGATTGATATGTATCTTGACTTTATAGCTAGAGAGATGCTGAAAGAGGAAATTTACACTTTTTGTGATGTATGATAGTGAATCTCTTTCATACATGTGAAAAGTGCATGTGTCCTTAAATGATTTTATTAGCATTAACCCTCAAAGTCTGTTGCTACAATAATGGGGTCCCCATAAGCCTGAGAAAGAAGATAGAGTTGACAGAAGAGGTAAAACTTGTGAGATAATGCAAATTGCAGCTCCCAAGGACACATTATATAAAGGTTACTAGATCTAAGGATATTTCTTAGTCATCCATTAATTTTTACATTATCCCTCTTCACTGTAATAAGGAAATACTGAGCTGACTAATTGCGCATGCAAGGAGGGCAGTGGTACTCAGAGATATTGCAAACACTTTTTGGAGGCTTATAGTTTAAAGGAGCAAAAATTTCCACATAAAATACTTAGAAGGAATTGATCCTAGCCTGAGTTCAACTGTGGTGCAAAGATTACAGGTTTGAACTTGCAATGGATGTGGAAAATATGGAGAAAACCTCTCATCATTCTTAATAATTCCGATATGTACCTAACACTACTAATATATGCCATATTATTGGCAGGGGAGGGATGTGTGTGGGGGACACATTTCTTCTTTCAGATCAAAATTCCTTTTAATGCTACACACAGGGAAACCTGAAAAAAGTAAGAAACTATAAGCAAAAATAGCATAGCAGATCATTTAATATATGATCAAAGGAAGCAATATCAGAAAAGCACTTTAATAAAATACTATGTCATACCTTAAACTAGTCAGATCTTCAGGAAAATGACTCATTATAGGAACCTAGTTGTGATGGTTTAAGGCCAATCTGGGAGAACTCCTAGGGAAAACCCTCCCCCCTCCCCTCTAACCAGTTCTGGAGAAAAACTCCTCTGAGAGAGAATGGAAAGAAACCTGTTTATTAGACCAGCAAAACACTCCCCCAGCACAATAAATTGANGGGATACATTGTAACATCAACCCAGGACACTAGTCCACAACCTCACTTCTCTGATGCTAGAAAACTTTCCAGCACAGACAAACTTTTTGTTCCTGGCCAGCAGATATCCATCTTATTCAAATGCTTTGTGATTCCTCCCTCCTTTTCTAGTTATATACTTAGGACCTTGAATTTTTTAGTGAAGAAAAACTGTAAGCCTTCTCTCAATGAGTCTCCATTATGTGCATTACCTGCCCATTTTATTTCACAACTCTTTTTTATTTCAATACATTTTTATTGAATACATGTGATCAAGTTGAGTAAAGGATACTGTAGCTAAAATTCTCTAAGTGGTGTTTTGTCCAATAGCACACAGTTTCCCATATAAAAAAACCTAAAATCACATCTACTTTTTCATAACTCCATCATAATGTCAATTTTTAATATCACAGGAAGCAACTACTATCTCAGACTTTTCTATTATCTGATTAATTGACAATTGATAAGTTTCCAGATAATGGTGAAAAATATTATTTTAGTTCCTCTTCATAAGGCTTCATGTTTCAGTTAAATGCCAACCCATTTCTATTGCTGTAGTCATCAAGATCATCATACACTTTCTGCACAATATGCAAATTGTCTTTCATATTTACTTGCTTCTTAATTTTGTATGATAAACATCTTTCATCAAGATTTTTATTTTGTGCCAAATTCATTAACGTAAATATTAAAGATCTGCTGGATGTGTCCTTGAGGAATTCTGCTACTGACCTTCTTCTAGTCTGATAATTTATTTTTTTATTACCATTTTTAGCAATTTGTAGCCATGGTTCATGCTGTGATGTTTTGGTTTCTCTGAAACTTTTTCCCAGACACTTTCTGTCAACAAGAGACATGTTTTCCTAATTGTAACCTATGTTTACATTCCCTAGGAGGGGCTTCTTCTTGATGTCCTTCTGACTTGACCAATGTAGTTGAAGAAGTTTGTCTTTCTTCTACCCCTTTGGGTGGTTCTTTGTAAAATAGTATAAAGGGAAGAAATTCCTGGGGAATAAAGATTGATTTGGAGTAATTTTCAGCCTTCTGAAAAGTTTGGAGTCGGTGTCGTTGTAATCTTGAACAGCGTCAGCAATTTTTCTATGTTGGCACATATTTTTTATCAAGTCTTCTATGCTTTCAAATACAAAAAAAGGCACAAAATAAATCCCCACCTGGGCTTTTAAGTCCAGTTGACTTGAGTACCTAGGACTCCTAATATTTCTAATTTTGAGACACAAATTTTTAGTTTCAGAATGAGTTTTTTGCTTATATTACTATGTTAAACCATAATAGTTTGATGTAAATTTGTATAACCATAACTTATATGATCCTTAAAATTTACCAAATATAACATAAAGGGATAAACAGAGGGAAAATAGCAAAACATCTTTAAGGCATCAGTCCTATGTAAGGTACTTCTTTATCCATCACATTTTGTTTTAAAAGTGCATGCATTAAATTAATCTGTATGACTATTTTGCTATATAACGTAGCTGCTAAACTCAGAATCTTTTTATGGACAATGAGAAAACAGGTGTTATTTTTAGTATTATACAAATCTTAATAATCTGAAGAAATTTTATTATAAAAAAGAAGAATGAATGTCTATATGCAGAACAGTTTCAATGATAAAATAGAATAACAATAATACAATTGCAATTATTACTCACAATAATTTTCTACCCCTTATTCTGGTGTTATGTGCACCCTATGGTCACAAGGTTTTAAGGTTAGAAGATTTTAAGACTGAAACCATGGTGCTACCATACATCCCCAGGAAAATAAAAAGAAAACAACAGCCATAGTCCCCCTCCAGCTAGAGCTAAACCAAGTAAAGTCAATCTCTAAACAGGTCAGGAGCAGATCAGAAGAAGCAAAGTTGGCAAAACTCAGTGGCAAGTCCTTGCAACACAGTATTTAGACTGTGGCCTGTTACTAGCCAGGGCTACAAGATTTGTTATGTTTATGATAACAACTGAAATTAACTGGAATGTA
Source organism: Rhadina sibilatrix (assembly GCA_013400275.1). Classification (NCBI taxonomy): domain Eukaryota; kingdom Metazoa; phylum Chordata; class Aves; order Passeriformes; family Phylloscopidae; genus Rhadina; species Rhadina sibilatrix. The sequence goes on along the minus strand of VWYO01001796.1, from coordinate 476,486 downwards.
AAAACTATAACCAGAACTCCTCACTTAACTCCTCACTTCTCCGTTTAAATATTTAGACATATCTAATGTTTCCAGATGAATCCAGGAAAGCCTATGGAATGAACACAGATTAATCCAAGTCTTTGAGACAGTCAGCATTTCTCAGAGTTGTCATTTACGTTCTGTTTGACCTTATTCTCCCTCCCACCTCAACTGATGCCCCTGGGTGCATTGTGAGAAAGGATGAGTAAAAATCAGATAAAATTTGCCAGACTCTGATAATGTGGCATTCTGAGTCCCCAGAATAAAATCTATTTGTGGTAAAAATCTGTAGTCTTAAATTCATGAGGTGCTTTGATTTTAATTTTCTTCTACTGGACTTAAAAGAGAAAAGGCAATTTGCACCTCTTCTTTCAATCTGCCATCCTAAATTGCTGCATTTTATTAAGGGTTACTTTGTTGCATGTAATTTAATTCAATCAATGAATCATACCTAAACATAACAACTTAAACACTTTTGATAGAGTTATAAAGTATTTAAATAACAGCATCTAAATTTCATTAACTTTTTAGCCCTCATTAATTCTCAATTTGTGTGTTTCAGATGTTTTTTTCACAGCACTGACATTTTAGAGTTGTACTTACCATCACATGTTTCCTATAAAGGCACAAAATACAATGTCAAATATATCCTTGTTCTCATGTTGTGCAATATAAAATTGTTTTAAAGACTGAGAAGGTTTCTTACTTCCATGTAGCCTGATTTCTCTTTGGTTGAGATAATTTTTAGGAAAACATATCTGAAATGTTTAATATTTATTTTCAACATTTATTTAGTGCAAAAACACCCTTATACTTAAACATTTGAATGTAATAAACATTAAAGGAAAGCATAGACAGTTTTGCAGAAAGAGCCAAATACTAAATATTAAAATGAGTTTTTCTGAAAATTGGAGTGTAAGTGTGAACAAATGTTTTAGCATTTCCACATCTGCCAGTCTCTTTAATGATCTGGTCCTTTAGGAGTTGGACAAATCTTTAACAGATTTAACAGACAGTGCTGGGGGAAAGAAATGTGTGAACAGATAAACTTGGAATGGATAAGAAACAGTTTCTATGTGATTTTTTTCAAGTAAATCTTTTAAACATACTGTTTTGGTTGATAAATATGGAACAGTTGTATATTTCTTGGTGTTTGTCTCATAATCTTGTTTGGTTTTCCAGTTTTGGATTTTGCAGCTATATATTTTCTTCCCTACATAATGCTTGATTTTTACTTTTTGTTTTTCAGAATTTGTGTTATAAAGTAATGTTTTAACACTGTTGCGTTAAAACCTAATTTAAGGGCAAAGGAGAAGAACGTTGTATATAATTAAACCAAATAACTTATTAATATAACTGAAATGTTATATCTAAACATAATGTCTAAACAGAGTTTAGAAGAAAAGTGTTGCTGAAGAAGAAGTGCAATGCAATTTAAGTTGTTTTACACAGATGTGGTTCCTATCAAATTTCCCACTGTTGTCTTCAACCTTTCTAGGCCACCGTCACCCTAAGGTTTCTGTCCTCATGGCTGTGGCTGTGGTGGCATGGTTGTCAACACCTGGCCTACCTCACTGGGTAGAATGTGACTGGTATCAATCCTCTTGCTAGCTAGCACCCTTTTACACCTTGGTTTTATTTTCATTTGTCTGTAGCATGTAGGTGACCTTTTAATTTGCTGCATATGTTACATTTTACTTGTGTAAAATATTTCTTTACTTTCTCTGCTACTCCTAAAAGTACTTTTGTCCAATACTGTGGGTCAGTATTTCCTCTGCAGGCAGCAGGTGAGCTGTTTGTGGGGCCTGCAGTGCAAACTGGTACCCCTCACCTGCCATCCCATGTGTACATCTCTGCACCACATTGTATGTCTCTGCTTCTCAAGTCCCCTGCTGTCCTCCAAGGACTATTTTTCTCTACACTGTCGTTGTGATAAGAATCATAAATATCTCACACTGCCTAAAATAACTGCTAGTTCCTGTTAGGTGTAGAAAGCATTGTACCATGCACAAGTAAACAAAAGTAAAACAAATTAACCATAGTCACCTGTCCAATTAGAGAAAGTACTGTTACAGCTAAGCCAAGTCACAGATTAAGAAAATTTCAGACAGAGCAAGCCTGACAAGCTTCACTCTTAAGGCCTGTCCATCTTAGCACAACACTTCAATGGAAATACAACTAGCAATGCAAATACAGCTTTTGAGGCTGCACAGTCACATCACATTCAAATAAAGTATTCATCGATGGTACTTAGTAACATTTTTAACATCCTCATCAAGCTGAACCTGTGTATGGACATTTTCCCCTTCCATTTGATTATGAAACAATTTAAATCAACATAAAATCATATTGGATGCAAATCCTGTGGTGTTGGCAGAAACCAGTTAAAGTATTAAAAAATAATTCTAATCACATTGACAGATGGCAGTACTTTCCATACACCTTAGTGAAAGGAAGTGAAACAGAAAAAGGAATTTGGCATCCAGACCTACTAGCTGCCTATTTAGCATATTACCTTTAAAATTTTCCACTACATTTCCTCAATCTGATCAATAGGTGGTCATCAAAATGTATCTCATACCACATACATCTGCAAAGTATGGCTCACCAGAGCTATGACCTGGCTCACCAGAGATATGACTCTCCCTGGTCTGTAGCAGTGCTTCTTGGCTTTTTTGATGCACTCCTCTCCAAATTGTTCCTTTTCATGGATGAAGATGGTACCCTGCACTTGTTGGAGATGGGCTGGGATATATCTGGGTCCACGGGTGGATAGATAGCTCTCCTATATTAAGAGATATTCCTATCTCACCTTCCTAAGTAAAAATCCTTGTTTGAGACTCCTGTCAAAGATACCTTTTTTAAAAAAAAGCATTTGAATACCGTTAACTATAGCCTACAAATTTTGGCTTAACCATATGAGTTCACAGAATTAAATATTGCATAAAAACTCATGTAATTAAATTTTGGATGCCAGTAGTAGAAACAAAAATGTGAGCAAAAATGTATGTGGCTTGTCATGACTCCAGTGCCAAATATTTCCTCCCTTCCTCTGTTTAGTTTATCATCAGTTTGGTGTTTCAGGTTCTGTTTGAGTTTTTTGGAACACTGCACATTGTTCAAAGCTCCACATGAGAACTTCAAAAAATATTATTAGAGTTAGGAGCATCTGGCTGGTTTGGCTGAAACTCCCTAACAAGCTTAGTTACTCTGGGATGTAAAATAAAGCGAGAAGATGAAAAAAAAAAAAAAAAAAGCAAAAATAATGTTAATGAGAAAACATCTTGGCTTTTGCATCAGTGAAACAGAAATACAGCCAATTTCATATCTTTGAAAAAAGCTAAAATATCTTAGTAAATAAAAAACAGCTACTATATATATCATCACAGTCACTGAGGACTACCAACCAAAATATATTTTTTTTAAATCTAAGAATTTTCTTGAAAAGCTATCATTAGTTTACCATTTCATTGTAAAAAAAAAAAAACACAAAAAAAA
>VWYO01001796.1:456282-472869 GCA_013400275.1 Rhadina sibilatrix | reverse complement strand
CTATCTATCTATCTATCTATCTATCTATCTATCTATCTATCTCCATCTAGTATTTTTAACCTGAATTTCTGGTTTTCAGTTTCTGAAGTTTTAAGTGAGAAGGCCATAAATAGGCAGCCCAGGTACTGGTGGGTGTTTCAAACCCAAAGTGGACTTTATGGTGCACTGTGGTGATCTGTGTGTCTATTTGCACATCAACATTATCAGAAATTTTCTGCTGCTGTAACACTGAGCAAAATGTGTCCCTGGCAAGGGAACTCCTTCCTTCTTTCTGTCCTTTCACCTGTGTCCTGTGTATCTACAGTAAGCCAGGTTACCTTTGAGATACTCAAGCAATACCGAATATTGAATGCTCCAATATGAAATCAGTCTTTGATGGAAATCTGAGTGATTTCCAACAGGACAGTAGCCTTTCCTGTTTCTCAGTGGAGAAACAAATTAAATTCCTATCAATCTTTGTCATGAAGATAATGTTCAGCTTACAAATCAAAAGGAGTTAGAGTCCTTTGGAAAAAGAATAATTACATTTTTTTCTTCTAACTTAATAGCAGCAAAAATTAATTGTGATAAGAAATTCTGGTAATTTTATTGACAAGCTCAAGATTTGCACAGAATATTTACAATATTTTTTGTCCATATGTGTGACTGTGTGCTTTGACTGTTCAGTTGTAAAACATCAGTTTGAACACAGGAAACTGAGTAGGTTTTAGTCATTATTTTCATCTCCTTGTAAGATCTCACCAGTAGAGAAGAATGAAAATAGGTAACACAAAAGACAAAAATATGTCAGTGTCACTTGAAATCAGATTTGAATACATGTCAGTCCTGTAACCTGCCAGCAGTGAGACAACAGCATCAACCTGTATCTGGCAGATCAACATAGTATAAATGTTCAGACAAGAAAGAAGACTGCTGCATCAAGGAAACATCTCCCCATTAGGTACTGTATAGATAATGATTTATACCTTAAACCATGAATTTTAATATACCTCTTCCATGAGGGTTATTATAATTAATGGCAACTTTTAATACTGATCTTATCTGGTGTGCTTTGAACTCTTGATCTCAGACACTCTATAATCATACAGTTCACTGTTCAATTAAATGCTGTGATATGTTTCATTTATTCAATGAAATTGTGATGAGAAAAATGGAAATTGCCTTGACTTGATCCATGGAGCACTCTTAAGATATGTGAATCATGAAGCTCCACCTGGAACAGCCTCTAGAACACAGCAGGACAAGGGACATGGGCATGGGAACTAAAAGAACTAGAGCTTTCTTCAGGAAATGTAAGGATTAATACTTCTGAGCTAGCTGGTCCATATTTTATTACAGTATTTTTTTGCAGTGTTTAAAACTCTTTTTCATGCATTCTTGTACATGTCTCTTTTCTAGAGAAAAATAAAGTCAGAGTTGCTATAGCCACTTACAGGTAAGTTTTTTCATGGCCTTGTCACCCTTCTCAGAAACATTTATTTCATGCTGTGGTATTTCTGACAAATGCTCAGCACACAATTGCAATGCAAATGAGGCAGTGCTGTTGGTTTCTGATAGCACAATAATACTTCACTCTGAACATGACTTTGTTTGCATTTTTCCTACCACATTGAGCAGAAGTGAGATTTTTGTATTTTCCCAGATCCTCTCTGAAAAGTGACAGTAGTATCATTTTCTAAAGCATACAAACCCTTTATTTTATTTCCCTGTGGTGAGAGATACTTGGGGTCCATTGATACTAAACGTCATTGTTACCCTGTACCTTTGCACAAATCTTATGTAGATATCTCAGATTCTCCACTTGTCTCTGGTACCAATCTAATCCAAGTAGATTCATTGCTCTGCAAGAATGTCTGTTTCTGTAATCACTACATTTTAAATGTATTTAATAAATACACAAAACAAGTCCTTTATGAAAGAATTTACTAGCATGCTTCTTGTAATATTTTGTCCTGATGGAAATCAAGCATTAACCCCCTCTCTTCTTTTTCTGCCTCCTAGGCAAGTTTGATTCTCATTTTATTACATCTTACAGGATTCAGGAGGCTTCAGGGAGGCTGCAGTAGGTTAAAAGTCTACAAAACTATCAGCTGGTTCTCTATTATTTTGGACTTTTTAGAGCAAGAGATTTTTAAGGTGTGGGGGGTTTGTTTCTTTGGTTTTGGTTTTGGTTTTTTTTTTTTTGTTTGGTTTTTTTTTTTTTGCCTACAGAGTTGCAAACAGACTACATTTTACTACCAAAATATCCAAGAGAGCCTCAGTGAGCTCTGGTCTGACTCCTCAGGGAGCAGAGGGAGGAACCCTGTAATCAGCTGCCTTCCTTGCAAATGCGGATAAAGACCGCAGATGTAGGTCACACACAAAAGGCAGAACTTAATCACTGCTCTTCATTGGAAACATGGTTTAACTCTCAGCAGTGGCTTTTTAGGCACTTAAAACACTCTTCAAGAAGAAATGTTAAGCTTTTTAATTAGTGCTTTCTTCAGCCACTACATCATGTCCCTAGATCTCAGCTTTTTTCTGGCTTTTCTCAGACTTTGCATGCTTTTCTGAAGGAGGTGAAACTGCAACTCCAGTAGGACACAACTTGGGCTGTTGCTTACAGCATAAAGCTTTGCCATGATTACTGTAAAGATTGTGTGGGGACAAATCCAGCCCCTCTTTAACCAGTGGCTCCTGGGGCAACAGAGGAGTGTGAGAGTGCCCTAAAAAAGTTATGTAATAAATACCAAAATTGGCTTTAAACATGGAGACATCTTACCAAGGCATTTTACCTTTAGATTAATTTCATGGAACAGTTGCTCTAAGGAGTAAAAATATGAGTTAGTCTAGTCAAAACTTCAACTGATGCAATTTGTAGTCATAGCCCTTCCAACAGTGTGAAGAAAGGAAAATTTAGAAGTGAGAAGTGCTTTATGCACTCTTTTCTGAGTGGTCTGTACATCAAAAAAATCAATCTTCTGATCTCACCAGCAACCAGATGCTGAAATTAGAAGGCCTGAACAGGATCAGAAGCCATTGAAAAATTCATGTTGTCACGTATCACAATGAAATGAGATTATTTTTGATATGATGAAACATGTTTCTTTACAAGTCAGTTGGAAGGAGACTGTAATCATGCAGACTATATTTACATTGTCATATATTCTACTCCTAATTTTGCATTTGCATCTTGTCCCTTTGCCCCATCCCCAATATCAACACTCTCTACATGTTTGGATACATTTGGATTTTGAATTGATGCTTACCAGATGTCTTCTTGAATGAGGAAACTTGCATGTAGGGAATAGATTCATTACACAATTCTACACCTGCATGGATAATTAGTAGGCATAGTATAATTTGTATAAATATTGGTAACACAGCTATAACTTGTGGTGATGGGTTTTGTTAAGCTGTTTTGGAGTTATATTTCACAATGGTTCATCCTTGCTTCTCCCCCCAGTAAAACAGGTACTGTCCAAAGGACTCCCCTGTCCCTTGTCCATCTCTCCTGACCCTGCCCTTGCTCTGGAAGCTTCGGTCAGCTGTCCATCTCCCTCCCGACCCTGCCCTATGTTGTAGAAAATTACCTGTCAGTCCAGCCTGAGGCCAATCACCTACCTGCTCCATGCCCTCTACTCTGGTTTAAAAGTGGGAGTGGACTTTGTTCGACCTCTTTTTTGTCCCCCCATCTTGGGGAATAAAGATCTCTGAGAAACCATACAGAAAAGAGCCTTCTCTGATCCTTGCTCTGAAACCTAGGCACTGCAGCACCTGTTGCCCTGGAACAACAGCCTTGTTCTGCATTGTTACCCGAGACTGCAGGCAGAATCAGAACTCACTGGCACAGCCGGGAATCAGAACTCACTGGGGAGCTACCAGCTGTGTCAATAACTCTTATATGCTTCCTTCTATTTAATCTGTCTGCAGTCTTTCAAAGCTATATAGGAAGCTATGCACTTTCTCAGTAGTCATGCCCTGCTCAGTACTGGCAGATTAATGTGAAAGGCCACTGACCTATGAAACACCCTTTTCATTCCCTGTCTAAACACACATCTGCCCTATCAGGTTTTTTAGATGCATATATATATATATATAGCCAATGCAAGATGGCTCAACTCCTTTTGAACATTTGCAAAGAACACAAAAATTGTTACTTAGTATTCAGGAAACTTTCTGTGCATTCACTGTACCTGCACATTCATAAGAGGTGTCATTCTAATTGTGAATTAGAATTGATTCAAATGAAGAAGTTGAAGATTGTTCCTTGAAGGCCTTGGATCCAAAATGACTGCCCAGAGCTCAGTCACTGATTTGCCTGTCTCCCTGTGAGCCACCACTCAGACTTTCTGTCCAGATGCTGTCTGCAGCATAAGACTGCAGCACACATCATTGTCCAACATGCTCAAATCAATACTTGAATTGCTGGAAGCCATAAAGCATCAAATACCATCTTCTAAACACGTAAGTCTGTTTAAAACTTCTCTAGAACAATGGACAGTCTCTGCCTGTATACAAGGCAACACCTCTTATCCTGTCCTTCCTTTTGACCTAATCATCCACTCCTTCCTTAGCAGAATGAAGCCGACAAGCATCTTAGGATAACAAATACATGTTTTGTTTGATGAACAACACTTGTCCAGTCAGGAATTTCTCACAGATTGACGAACTGAAAAAACTGATCAGTACTAAGCACTTTTTTCTCTGACATGAACCAGTCCTTTCCCTCTCCTAGATCTCTTTCCCTCTCCTAGATATTTCATACAGCTCCAGCTCCTGTTTCTCCCAGACTGCTCCCAGCAACACATCCCTTTCAACATCAACAGTATACTTCCCCCAGCAAAGATATAGAGACTCTATTGTTCAGGCCTCACCTTTCCATACAGTAGGAAACACAACCTTGAGTGGACAACTTTAGTACTTAAAGGAGCAGGGAGAGACTGAGATTTGCATTTATCAGTTTTTATAGGGAATGAGCTATAATAATTGCATAATTTGGATAATGAGTGTTATTATTAGTGAAATTATGCTAATAATAATTCATTGATTAAACTCCCAAGACCATAACTGGACAAACTGTGTATTCCTGGCTTCACATTAAGGCGTGTTTCTGTAGTCCAACTGAATTGCCTACCATGTTGATCTGGAGCCAGTTCCTGTGGAATAACTGTTCGAATATAGATTCAAGAACTCATGGGAAATACAGGTAGCCTAGGCTTTAATTTTCAGTGCAATAACTAGCTCCTTGCCATCTGCAGGTTGCTCAAATGATATCTACACTGTGCAAGACACAGAGTATTTTTAAATGTCCTCATCATATCTTTGGCAAGGTCCTTCTAGAACAACTCCACATTTTATTTATACCCATTGAGCTCCTCTATTACCTAACACAGAAACTCATTAAACTGGTACATTCACTACGCAGACTGAATTGAGAGAGGGTGAGTGCTGTGAAGCTGAATGAAGAGAAGAGAGATTAGACACCAACATGTGTATCGTCGGAAGAGTGTGCATTGTTTTTATGTTCCACTGAAAACAGTGACTTGCAATAATCCATCTGAACACATTCCCCTAGACCTGACATAAAGCTCAGTAAACAGTTGCTTTCAAAGGAGTTCAAGTTTCAAAAGAGCGATGAGACTCTACATCATCTACTAATGACTATTGTTGTGAATTTTACTTTATTCCAGCAATTGGCTGATGGATGGCATAATACAGCTCTTACAATTCTAAGGGGAATTTCAGCAAAGGGCTATTTCTTAGAATAGCAGTTTATTGTAAAGAAAAGGTCCTGAAAATGGAGACAAAAGGCAGACTTTTAATCAGAGCTCTAATGTGGGCTGTCAGTGATGAAGCTCTTATCATTCCACCGCAAGCAGTGTATGGCACTCAAAGAGAGATTCTGTACAACAGTAATAGAGGCTTTTAAATCATTATTTGTACTTTAAGCATAGGGAGATATTTGATTGCTTCACAAAACATTACTCAGAAAGAAAAATAACTGTGAAGATGAGTTCTGACCTAATTTTTTTTTTTTTTTTCTGGACACTAGAGCCTGTGGCTATCTCTAAAAGCAAATGCAGTAGTTCAAGCCCAGTTAATTTAAATTCTGTCTGCGAGAAACATTCCAATTAGTGACAATTTCATTGTTCCAAAGACATGAGTATATCTCTATAACGGAAAATAACATGCAAGGAGAATGACTGATCTAGTAGGGGGGCTAGTCCATAATGGACCTAGAATATCAAGACCAAAAAATGCAGATAAGTATGGGTCAGCCCAAGGGAATCATAACTACCTATGGTGATACTTGAAGGTGAAGAAATACCTAACACATCTGTCTGAAGCATAGGGATAGAAGGTTTTCACCGGCACCTTATGAATTAGATTAATCACATTAAAAGAGAGATTACTGTAGCTTTAATGCAGAATGAAATAATTTGTAGCTATTAAAATAAGATGCCACAAAAGGTTAGTTTGCCATAACAAGAAATTCAGCTGCAGTCTTCTGGTCACTTTCAGCTGGAGGGCAACTTTTGTTTTTTTGTCATGGCATGCTTTTTTTCTCTTTTTTCTCCTAAACACTATAGAATGGCGTTCACTTAATTTGATAGTGAGTCATGTTCACTGAAGGTCATGTTACAGAAAAAGTATTTAAGCTGCTGCTTCATTTTTAATTTTTATTACCTTAGGGCTTCAAGCTATTCTAGTCGCAGGTGCTGATTTTGGCTATGCAAAGAAAAAGCTGAATGATGCTTGGAAGTTATTTATTTATTTATGCATTCATTCATTTCATTCCAGTTGAATAGAAAAGGAATGAAATATTTGTAATTAACTGAAGGATTCTGCTTCTTTTGTTCTGACATCTTGTGATACAATTTCATAGAGCTCTTGGTTATATGGAGGAATACTGTATCTAGTTGAACTCCAAGGATGATGTTGGCAATCCTGTGCAGAGCTGAAAAAGGGTGTAAGTATTTTGCATGTAGTAACATGGTAGTCAGAACTGTTACTTCACACAAATGGAATTGCTCATGGTCAACAAAAGTGACATTGAATGCACTGACATATAAACAAAATAATTGACCCCCACAAAATATCCCAAATAATATAGACGTACATTGAGTAAGGCAAAATAGAATTTCATAAGTTTATTTTGCACCTGGAAAGCTGTTACTTTTAGTTACAGTATCTAATTTCATCAACAAAGAAACATGAAAATGAAGATTTAGTTGCACAACAGCAAGATTCCATTGTTTACATACAGAATATAAAACTATGAGTTTAGTCCTTGCCAAAATTTGATTAAAAAATCCATAAAACAAAATGGATTATGCTGGGCTTCAATTCTTTTCAAAATCCTTGATTTTATTTAAAGAAAAATTAACAACTTAGTTTCACATGAATTTGCAAAACAGTTAATTTTTAATGCCTGTAATTAGTAAATATATAAATAAATATACATATATAATATATATAAATATATTAGTAAATTTGTAATTAGTAAATATACTTAAATGCATCAGACATTGGAAGTATTCAGAAAGATGAAGCTTTGGCCTAACATTCATTTCCTATGTATTCACTGTCATAAAAATGAAAATGAATGTACTTGAAAACATTGCTACAATGTAAGAAATATTCAAATGTTGACATAGATTGTTTCCATTCAGTCTAAATTTGTTTTTTATTATTACTATATTTCAAGAACCAGAGAAAGTAATTTGAATTTTAATGCAAACAACCAATCTATGAGTTTATTAGACTCTCTTTGCCTTTAATGTTTTAATGCCTATTTTAAATTTTATATTTTGAATGATTGAAATTTTATAGTTTGCCTTACATACAAAGTGGAAATTTAGATTCTTTTTCTGTTTTCATGTTACTTTAAGTGCCATCCCCTCCTGCTAAGATAGTAAATTATTTGAGGAGGTGAAGAGCATGATTACAATGCTTTTGTGTCATCACATAAATATTCCAAGAAACAGTGCTGCATATTTATATCAGTATTTAATAGCAAGATCACATGACAAGGATGTGCTCACTTGAAAATAAAGTAGAAAATAGTTCTTTTACAGATCACATATATTTAAGTGGTACTAGCTCTAATTTTCTAGTGCAGTAGATCAGATCAATCACTTTTCATAGTCACATCAAATCATAGGACTTCTGTCTCTGAGGCTCACTTCTTCAAGATGTCCAAGACGTAAAAGATTCTGGGAAAAAAATTGTCTTTTGAATATGAAGGACAACAAAATCTTTTTGTTGGGTAAAAAATAAAGACTGAATACAGGCAAATGCTGAACACTGGCACCAATGCATAGTGTTTTTATTCCTCCTCACTTATTGCCCTACTAATTGTACTAAACCTTCCATTCCCATCCATGATGATTTATGCTCTTTGCTGATGGCCTTCTGTCTTGGCTTGTGGAGCCAGGGGTGTGTATTCTATTTCATTTGTTAAAAGCAATGAAGCAGTTGGGGAGATTTTTTTTCTAAATTTCTTTTTTTTTCTTTATCTCTTGTAACTCTAGGGGGAAGAGGGCCGGATGCCTTCTGATAATGGGCCATTAACACCTCCCCAGACTGTACCCTTTCCCAGAGCAGTGCATCCGCATTCCATCATCCTATTGTGAGATGTACCACATCCCCCCTGGTAGTGGGGGGAGCCAGGCATTCCTGCCTGGATAAAACTGAGACACAGGGACATGAAAGCTCCTAGCTTCACCCAATTTCTGGGAGGAAGACTGTACCTCATCTCACCATCACCAGACCCCTTCTCACCATCACCAGACCCCTTCTCAGCACCCCTGGACCCTTTTGCTACAGGATCATCTCTACTTCAACAGAACCACATCTGCCACTCCAGAAGGACTTACTTTTGGACTGCTTCCAACACCCTGACCAGCAGGGTGCCAGGTTGTAGCTCTGACTCTGTCAGGATTTTCCAAAATTGTTGTTTGTTTGTTTGCTGGTTTGGTTGGGTGGTTTTGTTTTTCTACTACATTTGTATTCTTAATATTCCTAGTAAAGAACTGTTATTCCTATTCCCAAATCTTTGCCTGAAAGCCCTTGATTGCAAATTTATAATTTGGTGGGGGGGTGAGGGGTTTACATTCTCCATTCTAAGGGAAACCCCAGTTTCCCTGGCAGATACCTGTCTTTCCAAACCAAGACACCTTCCAAAATATATCCCCTTTTACTTCCACTATTTGTTCTATTTGGCCTAATTACTTACTCCCCACATTCACTTACAGTGCCATACTCTTGATATCAGCCTTATATTTCTCTCCTGCCCTCCAGGTACCATCTGGCATTCCTCCTGCACCTACTCCTCTTCCCACCGCGCTACTTCCAGCAGCCTTGCCTTGCCTTACTTCTCTGCCATCCCACCTCAACATCTTGTTCCCTCATCCTCTGGGGCCGTTTTCCCTACAACCTGAGCTAACTTCTTCCACCTGTATTCTCAACACCAAAATCTTGAATCCCGTTGCTAATAAGTGATGTCCCTCTGGGGACCAGTGCTACTTACTATCTTCATTAATGATACAGAAGAAGGGATCAAGTACATCCTCAGCAAAAGGTGCTGTTGTCAAAACCAGTGGATGGGATGCCATCCAGAGGGACCTGGACAAGCTTGAGGAGCTGGCTGGTGGGAGTCTCCTGTTTTTTAATATGACCAAGTGCAAAGTGCTGCACTTGGGTTGGAGCAACTTCTGTTATCAACACAGGCTGGGGGGATGAACAGATCCAGAGCAGCCCTGCCAAGAAGGACCTGGAGTGCATGAGAGGCTGGACACAAGCAGGCAAAGTGCCCTCTCAGCCCAATTGTATCCTGGGCTGAATCAAGAGCAGTTGTCAGTAGGGCAAGGGAGGGGATTTTCCCCCATTGCTTCACTCTGGTGAGACCCCACCTGGAGCCTACAAGGAAAGGCTGAGAGAATTAAGATTGTTCTTCAAGATTGGAAGGAGAAAGCTTCAGAGTGACTTAATTATGGCCTTCAAGTATCTGAAGGAAATTTATAAGGAAGATGGAGAGAGACTGTTTACAAGAGGTGATAGGACCAGGGGGAGTGGCTTCAAACTGAAAGTGAATATGTTTATATTAGACATGATGAAGAACTTTACTGTGAGGGTAGTGAGGCACTAGCACAGGTTTTCCAAGAGAACTTGTGAATGCCCCATCCCTAGAAGTGTTCAAGGCCAGGTTGGATAGTGTTGGAGCAACCCGGTCTAGTGGAAGGTTTCCCTGTCCACAATATGGAAGGTTGTAACTAGATGTAACTTTGCAAGCTTTCATTCAACAAATAAGTGAAGCTTTGCACTGGGGCAGGACTTTTTGCACGCCAAAAAGTGTACGATATGAACTGCAGAAATCTCTACCTCCTTCTTACCATAAAAGATAATAACTTGTCTTTGTAAAAATACCCTATGTAATAGCAACTACTTCACAAATATACACTAAGGGTAGCATTTCCTACCCTTAGGAATGCTCTTCCTATATATGGAATTACTAATCTAAAGCTATGGACAAAGTTTCTGAAAATTTTCACTTATATGGACTCTTGACTCCCTGAGTAAAAAGCAGGAGACACTTTACTTGATTTGTTTAAACCTAGATTGGACAAATTCATGGTAAACGCTATCAGGAAAACTAGCAAGTGACTAAAAGTGTGTTTATGTGCTTTTGTATGTATGAATGTATTCATGCATGAATGTGAACATGTATGTCCAGTTGAAAGTATTTCAACTTTTTTTCCCACTTATTTCTGTGATATTTCTAGCTCATCAAAATAGATAACTTTTTCTGAGGGAGATGGCAAAATGTAGTATATTTTAGCATAATCTCACTCATAATCTCATAGTCACAGGGGAGTTTTATCATAGAATCTTTCAGAATAACAGGAGAAATAAATATATGATAACAACCTGAGAGGCACTAAAGAAAATGAGCTAGTTAAAAGTTCTGCAAATAAATGAAAGTAATTATTATGCCAAATTTGTTGTTTTTTGCAATTTCTTCATATTAATTTAGATATTAAAATGTATTTTCTTCCATCATTGTTTTTTTAGAAGGGTGAGGTGTTAATTTTAGTATTGTTGTGGTTTTTTAATTAGCATTTACCACTGTCTGCAACAGTTGCTTGTGCACGAGGCACTTACTACATTCTAAATTCCATCCACACATGTTCTTGTATTTCTAAGTACATGAGTCTGATGATTCTGCCACTGGGAAATGTTTAGTTTCATTTTAAAGAAATCAATTAGTTGAGCCTTGTATTTATTGTGAACTTCTGTCAGATCTTTTGACTTGTAGGAACTGGATTGTAAAATGCCTTCCAGCTCTTTATATGACACCTTGACTGGACTTTTGTTCTATCATCCATCAGTAATAATAAATCCAATTTATGCTTAATTAGTCATGACATTTTACCATGTCTGGACGGAAACAACTGTTTGGCTATCTCCAAAGAGTGACTGTTGAGAGAATTGGGTCATTCTGAGAGACCTGGCATGAAGTATCCAGGGAGATCTTATTGCAGGATTTCAATACTTAAAGAGGGCTTATGAGAAAGATGGGAATAGAGTTTTTAATAGGAACTGTAGTGATAAGGCAAGAGGTACAAGTTTTACGCTGAAAGTTTTTTACAATGAGTATGATGAAACACTGGCAGAATTCATCAAAAGAGGTTGCAGATGGCCCATCCTTGGAAATATTCAAGGTCAGATTGAATAGGGCTTTAAGCAACCTGGTGCAGTTAAAGAGATCTCTGCTCATTGCAGGTGGTTGAAATGAAAAGATTTTTTATGGTCCCTTGCAACCCAAATTCTAAGATTCTATAATTCTAAGAATAAAACCTAGTTAGTTCAAATTTATCTGCTTCTGAGGTAGCTTTGTGCTGAAGTGAGTCATAAAAAGGCTACCTGACACCTCACCAGTGAGGGGAGTCTCTCAGCTGTTCCACATCAGAGACTGCCACCAAGCCTGAGGAAAGTATTGACTTCCTCACTACACCTCTGAGTAAGGAAGGAGAAACTCTATTCACCATGGGTAGAAGAAAATCAATAGATTACAGTTTTGGCTGTGATATCTTAGAGGTCTTGAGGAGAAGGGATTTCTTATTTGTTTCCCCATACTAGAAGCCAGAGCTAAAATACATATTCAATCTGAAACCTATTACATATAACCAATGTAGAGTATGATTCATATAGATAAACTCAGGCATCTACTGTCACTTGAGATGCTCTGTGGTTTCCTGCCTGTCCTCTATCTGATGTCTGTGTTTAAGCAGCACTAACAGATATGGAGAAAGGCATGAGTAACATAATCTAACTCTAATGCCGCGTTGAGATTCCATGAAACAAGGCAACAGAAAATCTGGAAAGACAGTAGAGCATAAAAAAGCCATGTTCTTCCTATTGTTTGGAACTTTCAGGATCTCTTTTCCCCTGCTGTTGTTCAGATTAGGCCCAGTATAAATAGCTTGAGTTGAAAGAGTCCCTTTAACAGTCATCCAGTCCAACTCCTCTGTAATGAGCAGTGACAACTTCAACTAGATCTGTTATATGACTAAATATCTTATTAATATATATATATCTGCTTTTATACCATGTAAAATATAAAAATTTGTTACTCTATGGAATAAAAAACAAGGGGAACATCAGAAAAAAAGCAAACATAACCATATGAGTTGCTGACAGAAAATGTTACAGGTTGCTGAGTTGTAATGTGAAACTAATATCACAATGACCAGCATGAATGTTTTTTAAGATATCTTGAGTTCAGGGACCATTTATTGTATGGCATGCAAGCTTCATGAAGATTCCTTTGCCTCTTCCTTTCCTCTTGTGGAACATATAGTTTTAAATAATAAAATGTTATTTCATTATTGCTGGTTCCTTTCAACATATTTAGCATTTCTCACATCACATACACAAAGAATCCTGCAAAAGCTCAGCTTTTGTTATTTCCATTCTACCTTTGTATTGTCTTACTCAGAAAACATACAAATGCAACAGATATATAAGACATAATTAAACAACAGAACCCTATCTGGACTTCAGTCCCAAGGGCTCAGTACAGTGTCTGAAAATATTTTATTCCAGTCCAAACAAGAACTACTGTGCTAATCCCCCTGGAATGCAGCATTTATTACTTACCTGGCAGGTGTGAAGCATTGCATGCTAAACGGATTATCTCCCCCTCCTTCTCTCCACCTCCCACTTTGTTCAGGCAGAGTAGAAGAGGGGAAGGAGGAGATAATCCTCTTCAAATGGAGCATTTATTACTATAGATGTAGGCCTAAAGTACTGCTTGCTGAGTGGGAGTTAGCACAGGAGCATCTGCTTATACCAGTGATAAACTTCATTGTAAACAAAGTAAAGCTTCTTACTAATCTGACCAGTGCCTTCTTGAGAAAGTTCAGGACTTTTTACTGCTATTTACAAGAGTTCCTGAGATTCAAGATGAATCCTTACTATCAGATTATTGATAATGGAAATTTTGGGTAACAGATACAACTAGCTAGAGTGGTCATAAAGCAAAGTTGTGAAGGTTTTTTTGGGTTTTGTTGGTTTGTTTTCCTTTGGGTGTTTTTAATTTGTTTGTGTTTGTTTGTTTTTCTTTTTCTTTTTATTTTGGGGTTTTTTTGTTTATAATTTTAGGCTTTCAGAGTTAGGTCCGCCAAAAATATCTATCTCACTGCTTGCAGAGATTAGGGTTGAATGGATTTTCTCATTTCAAGAGCATCAATTCTACTTTCTGTTTCACAGACAAGTGCCTTTGTCATCAATTCCCCATGTTGTGTCTGTGACATTTGTGAACATATTCTCAAACCCTTATCAAGTCCATTTGTTTAGAAGTAAAACCACACTTGGCCCTAAAGATACAATGTAAAGCTTAACCAAAAAAAAAACAGAAAAAGAATTTTCTGCAGAGGGCTTACTTATGTTTTGGAGTTTTATTATATACTGAGCAGCCACTTAAAGACTACTCTCTAGGGACATAGAGTGCCTCACACTTCTGGTTCTCTGTATGTAACCAAGTTACCAAATCATATATTCAGACTGACTTCATCAAATTCAGAGTATGCATAGATCAATAAAAGTTTTTGTCATTCATGATGATTTAGAAAATGACTGAACTTCCCAACTTGTTCTGTAGTCTAGAGCATATCAGAAGTTTTGGCATATTTCTTTCAAAACAGAGAACAAAAGAATGAGAGAATTAGCTGGGAAATAAATACTGAAGCCTAACTCAACAGATATAGTCTTCTGTTACTCTTACTGCTGTTTTTTCCTTTCAAATATATGGCAGCCCCTTTAAGGCTCCAGTTTCTTTAGCAGTTTGTTACTCCCAGCCCAGGTGGTCACTACAGATCTGCTGAAGGAGCTTTCCTCGTGAGTCATTTCGATCAGAATGTCAGTTCTGGGACATGGTGAACATGGCAGTCTGAAGTCATGGCAGTTTAGGTTTAGTCACCCTAAACCAACCTTGCTTGTGCCTCTCCTCCTACCATGCTGTTCTCTCCACCCTGGTGTCATCACTGGTTTTACTCTGTACTTATTTTGAGATAGTTTGGTTTGACAGGATGTAAAGATAAAAGAAAATGATATCAGAGAAATGTTGAGTAACAACACTAGGACAGAGAATACCCATGTGGCCACAGGACAAGAGACAGAAAGGGACTCTAGTGGCTCCCATTTCAGTCACTTTGTATGTGACTTAAGCCTAATTTGCTGAAATAGAACAATCATTAGAGTCTTAGTCAGCAGAATAGCAGTTCACCGATTTCCATCAGGAGCAGAGCAATTACAGAGTGAGGAAAGCAGTGGCTGAAGAAACAGTGACCTCTGGAACTGGAAGAGAAGCGCAGCCAGCCTGCCCTCCGTGGCGGTGGGCAGAGCCCCGGTGGCTCTGCCCTGCAGGGAAGAATTGCACAATCTCCCTGCAGACCCCTGAGATAAGAAAGCAAGCTTTCTGTCACGGCCACCTCTAAAAGATCCACAAGCCCCCAGGAGATTTTATGTAGATCTGTTGTAAACGACTGGCTTTGTACCCTTTCCCTCCCACCCTGGTTTCCCATAAAAAGACCCCGATTTTCCCTAGTCCCTGGGGTACCCCGTCCCTGGACCCCATTCGCTGGTACCTTGCAATAAAGCTACCTCATGCGGAAACACCATATGGGACCCTCTCTCTCTCTTTCCCGGGCCGGCTAAAGGAGAAGCAACCTCGCAGAGGCAGGAGCTGAGGAATGGCTGAGCTGAAATCACAAGAGCTGAAAAATCACTGCTCTGCCTCCCTGCTGAGACGCTCTCTGCCAGCTGAGGGAGGGCTGACCCCACAGGAAGCTGTCTCTAACCAGATACCTTTTGGGGCGGCCCCGAGCCTCCTGGGTCCGAAACCGCGGACCCCAGAACCAGCTGGAATAGCCCTCCTTTTTGGAGCAGACAGAATAACAACTACAATAACACCAAAGGCTGTGTTTTGCAATTATAATATTTATATCTAGACATGAAAGAGCAGTGGCAAAATGTTCAAATAAAAATTGATCCTTGAAGCAAAGAGGTTGATAATTCTGTGGAAGAAACTTTGAGGAACATAGCTGATAAATGTAATGCAGTGGTCATGTAGCCTCATGAATTTCATTGAATCCTAAAATTTCCTACAAGATATTCAGTATATCTGTCTTGCCAGAAAAAAAATCTTCAAGGAAAATGGTATCATTCTGTATGTTCATGTGCAAATCAAGCTGCAGGAGCAGGTTTGCCAATTAGGAAATTGGTACAGTGTCTGATAGGCACTTAATCTTGTCTTCACTACAGAAAGTTTAAGGACAAAATCCCAATGTGTCTACTCCTATTTTTAACTGTCATTCAGATGTTTAAAATTCAAACAGCACAGCAGGTGTTTCCAGAATAAGAAGAAACAAGGAAAAAGAAAATTGCTACACAGAGAGTATTTCCTTGTACTTATGCCAGTTGGCAATGTAGATACTGCGTTAGACTGACATTGATTAAATCACTCTCTTGGGCAGAACCTTTGATATTTTGTACTTTCCATATCTCTCTTAACTGTGAAAACTTATGTGTTAGGCTTGCTTCTATTATCTTTCTTTTGAGAGAATTTCTAATTTGTTTGCAGCACTATCAGCTTTTCAAGGTTCATGTTTGCCTTTATATTCAGCCATTGGTGACATACTGCAGAGGACAATTGAGGATAAATAGCATGCCTAGTACTGAAGTGCCTGAACACCCATTTTATTCCAGAAATGCTGTTACTCTCTCTCTGTGAAGTCTTCTTATTCAGTTCTGAGAAAAACCTCCTCCAAGCTAATTTATGTTTGCACAAATTTGTTTTGTACAATACACAATGTTCTTGAGAAAAATATTTATCCAAAGTGTGCTCGTCTGAAGAACCAAAACATTCAAGAATCTAGCATGATTAAGCAAAGGTAGGCTAGGATACATGCAATTACACTCATAATGCAAATACACATCTAGGTTTATGTATAGGACCTTAAGCTCTGCATTTTGTTGAGTGACAAGGTGATTCACTTCTGAGAGGATACTGTTTGAATTCTTTATTCTTTTTTTTTTTTTTTT
>VWYO01001796.1:418823-444221 GCA_013400275.1 Rhadina sibilatrix | reverse complement strand
TTTGTTTTTTTTTTTTTTTTTTTTTTTTTTTTTTTTTTTTTTTTTTTAATTCTGGAAACACTGTAGCTAAGTCAGTCAGCATTTCAAAGGAAAAAAAATGACAACATACTTTTACTGTGATATGTTCCATGTATTATTAGGTACATGCTGGGACGTGTTTGTTTTGTTTGTTTTTTTAATATATATTATTTTATTAAATATATTTTGTTATATCCAGAGCTTTCTTCTTCTAGACAAATATATCAAATAATGTCACAAATGTCTTTAAGGCAGCATGATGTCAGGTTTTACTTGATTTCCATTTTCTTATTGTGACACTCTGTGTCATTGGCAAGACCATCACTATCCCAGTTTATTTCCACTATTGGAGTGCTCAGGTCTGAACCTTGCCAGCTGAGTTCTTATCTGATTATCAGGGCTTGAAGTTTTGGGTTTGTTTTTTTTTGAATGTTAGTAATTTATCTCACTGGAGACAGAGCTTCCAAACTGTGAGTCTTCCTATATATTTGAGTTCTACAGAGGTAAGTTATCTTCCCTTTGGCTGACTGTCAAACTGAGAAAATATTTAGTAAGTTTGAGACAAAACAGCCTTTCTTCAGGATGTAAACTGATTTCCCACGACTCTTACAGCTAATTGATCTTGTCATAAAACTGTTTTGCTCTTACAGTTCCTACAGTGTAATTGCATGAAGGAATTAGGAGATATTTTTCATAATTTTGAAGAGGAAGCAACGTCTTCCCAATTTTTTTCCAGTTCAGAAAAACATTTCTGTTTAGCATTGTATTCTCTTTTTCACCACCTGTCACTTCAATTTCTTTGTGAACTGTTCTTCTCTGCTGCAATGAGCTATTGCTTTATTTAATACATATATTTTTATTAATACCTGCAAAATTAAGACCTAAAATATACAGAAAAAAATCATTTTAGAAGAAATACTAGAACAATCAGTGCAGGTGAGGGAAAGCTAACATAATTAAAATATTTGAGTGGGAAAATTTCACAGACATACTTTAACCTGTATAGGAGTAGCTGAGTGAAAATAAAATTAAAAAATAAACATGCCATGAAGTTGATTAATACTTTATTTCTCTCTTTTCTTGCTATCAAAAAAAGCAGTAACAGTAGGATTTATGCAATACTGTGTTTAGGTCATTTCCTGTAGGTCAAACTTTGTTCACACATGATTTAATTTATTTAGAAGTTGTTTTGAACAAGAGTGGGAGGTACAGACTTCTTTCTGGATCTGAATAAAAAATCCCAACAAATGGCCTAATTAAATAGTTGTCATAAAAATGTAGAACAAAGAGTAAGACAGATAAGTAAATTTTACCTTCCTTTGGATGACAGGAACCCTGCTTTCATGCATTGTCAGATAGGCCCTAGACAGACTCCCATGGTAAAACTGCCTGGGGAGGAAAGTTCCTCCTTTCTCGTTTTTTGATCTATTACATGATTTCTTACAATAAAACAAGTTTATCAATAATTTCTACTGTCAAAAACAACAGCAAAAATATGCATAAGAACTTCTTGTTGCACTCTTACACAGACAAGGCCACAGAGGCAGCATGGATGCAGCTTCCAAGTGGGTGACGATTTTGGGCTCCTCTGTTCCAGTGAACTTCCTGACCTTGTCCTGCAGCTGAGGATTTGTGCAGCATAAGGCAGCCTGAGGGCCAGGCAGGACACAGTACAGCACAGTGAAATGCTCAGTTGTCATCCTGTGAGAATCACTACATCCCACCCCCTCCATCAACATACAGTTTACCTTTCCAAAGATATTATCAGTGCAGGTTATGTAAGTCACAGGGGAGCTTCCAGCTCGATGGACACGATTCAACAGATTATTCCTGGCCTATTGAAATTCCCTTACTCCTTGAATACAAGGTTTTCTACAAGGCTCCCAGTAGTCTGTTACAGTCTGAT
Organism: Rhadina sibilatrix; assembly: GCA_013400275.1. Classification (NCBI taxonomy): domain Eukaryota; kingdom Metazoa; phylum Chordata; class Aves; order Passeriformes; family Phylloscopidae; genus Rhadina; species Rhadina sibilatrix. Next base: position 442,297 of record VWYO01001796.1, on the reverse strand, counting down.
CTTTGCCTATTATATGGTATATTGTAAAAAAAAAAATCCCAAAACATTACATAGGTTTTGCTAAACTTTTATATGTTACAGGCCAAAATCCAAATTCTTACTAGAGATTTACTGTAAATAGACTGAATGCTATGACTAATAAGAGCTGATTTATGATTCTAACATCAGGGACTCAATGCTGAAGTTCTTTGTCAAACAACTTCTTATTAAATTAGCAATACAAACAAACCTGGAGAACAATAATTAAAAATTATTCAACACCTTAAAAGGGATACCACAAGTTTATATTCAAACATAAATCTGAAATTAAATACTTACAGCATTGACTTTTTTCCATCAAATTTTGTTCCTGCTGTTGTTTCATTTTACTTTGTCCTTCTGGCCAGTCACTTCCAGTCTCCTATCCTAAAGACCTGTTGTCTTTACAACGATTTTCATGATCCTTACTATAACTTGTAAACAGGACGTTCTGCTCAAGCAGCAGTTTTGTAATATTCAGTGCCATCTACAAGTGTTAGCAGATTTGACACAGCCCACCAAATGCATACATTTGAGTAAAAATAACACAAGGTTGTAGAAGTTTGTAGTGGGTGAATTCAGTTAAAATGTGCAAAGTTGTGCTGTAAAATCATGAAGCTCTGTAGTAATAGAAATACTGTCTGATATATGCAAAAAAAAAGTCCAGTTGTAAGCAGATTGGCAAGATAGGAAAAGAGTAATTAAAAACAAAAGAGAAAGTTTCCAGACACCTTCTTCTCTAAGTAAGTCATGGAGAAAATCTACATAAATGACGATTAATGACTAAGAGTAGCAATAGCTGCTATAGATGTCACATTCTGCTGCTTCCTCTTCAGTGGCAGAAGCATGGGGAGCAGGAAACTGCAAGCAGCTGAGTGGAACTGGGTGTCTACACTGTGCCTGGTGCTGGGGTAGCCAATGGCAAGGTGGGAATTGACAAGATAGCATATGTACTGCCTTGGCTCTTAGGAATGTGGGAGAAAAAGTTTCATTGTGGTGGAAGAAATCGATTAACCTCCAAATATTGAAATAAATTAAGGAAACTGTGAAGTTGCAAGAAATTATAACTTGTAAGTCTAGCCTATCTCCTTAAGTCATGTAAATTAGGACTATCTCTGCTGAAGATAATGGAATAACAATCATTTTGTCTAGGAAAGAAACCTGGATCCCTATTCTAAGGACCCAGACTTTGTAAAATCAAAATGCTCAAAACAGCTAAAATTTGTGTGGGGGGAAAGTCACAGAGAGTATTAGTAGTTATATGTCTTCTGAAATATTACTTCAAAGATATCCAGCAGTGTGTTAATTGCTTTCCTTGGCAAACCTGTAATTCTGTCTTTTCTGTGTATTAAACATCAAAGTTTAAATGCAGTACTTAAAGACAGTCTGTTCTGAATCTTCAATTATTTCTTGAACTAGATATATCCAATTGGCATATCTAAAATTTTTACTCAAAACCCCATAGATTACTTCATATAGGAAATGAACTACTGGAATTAATGGAAGTGCTGCACATGTTAATTGAAAATCCAGTACTATAAAACTATTAGTGGTATCATGACAGGAATTCTGAATGATGAGAACTTGATGAAGCTGGGCACTTTTCCTTCTAAAAGTAAGAGAAGTGCATATATGTAAGGAACAGAAAAATAATTTGGTGAACAAAACCCAACTGACATTTCAGTCCCTAAAATTTCACAAAATATATAAGGAATGCTAGGTGTACAGAGCACATTGTGGGTTTTGTACTGTGGGAATTTCAATTTTCCAATATGCTAGCCTGTCTTTTAAATGTTTTTATATGCTTCAATGACCTGCTATATATCCTCTAATAAAATTATAAAGTATACTGAGAAATTAATAAAGGCAAAGGAAAAAGTTAAGATAGGAAAACAGATAAGAAAGTTAAATTATGAAGAAGTGATAAGAGATTACTTTGGGTAAATAAATATAAAGAAGATTACATCACCAAGAGACAGATAGGAGGCAATAGATGCAAAACATCAATATAGATACAGAGGTTTCAGATACATTTGATTATTTTTAAATCAATCAACTTTCTCCTCCCAAGTCTAGGGAATGTGTGTGACACCAGAAGAGAAGCAAATGATGTCCAAAGACACCTGTAACCTATGACTTCTTTTATAGTAGTGCTGGGGTCCTTCATTTATCCTAACGGCCACTGGCATAGTCTTGTGTAGGTTTTTCCTGTAAAATTCCCTTATTCTGCAGAAGAGGCTAGTCTTTTGAGGAATAGTTACTCATTCAGGCTAAGCTCTGGATGATGCCTCAGTTTTGGGGGGAAAATACTTAATCTACAGGATAGCAAGATGGGCAGTTCAGCTGTAGGCAGGCCTTGAAAGTTTTGTGTAGATGTAGCTCTTATCTTTAATCATTAATTCCTCTGCCAAATGTACTTTACCATTACTTGAACCTTATTTATACTGTAGATGATTTTTATTTCAGAGCAATTTCTTTAATTTCTTCCTTGCTATAATGCTCCAGAAAAGTTGCTTGGCAGCTGAAATTAGCCATTTACTAGAATGAAACTTGGTGCCCTAAAATCCAGATTCATGACTTAGTTTTCTATTTTTATTGACATACACTAAGAGGACAAAATTATTAATAAATAAGAGGGAAACCATGAAAAAGAACGCTAACTATGAAAATAGTTATAACACAGCTGTAGTGAAAAAGGAGTGGCAAAGGGCTAAATGATTTAAAAATATCAAGATATTTAAACACAGATAATATTTTAGCAAAGGTAAAAGTTAAAATCCTGACATACACACAATTGATTGTGTCCTTCTTTCTTATCTGTAATCCATGCACACATAGTTTCTCTAGAAAAATTGGATGGTCTTGGATTTTTTTGTTGTTGTTTTGAAGTCATTATATATATATATATATATATATATATACTCAGACTTCATACATAAAGAGTTATCAATATCAGAAACAGATCTGGAACAAAAGGTTATTCAGGTCCAGCACACATCTTTCAGCAAGATCACTCTTACTCTTGGTGTGTTTTGATATTTATCTTCAGATATCGACCAGACTTTTTCCTTAACTGTGAACACATCACTAAAATTGAAACCACCAATATCCTTGGTTTCTCATGTTGCCCAGAGTACTAATAATATAGAAAACCACAGTAATCCACAATTATAATTTTTCTTGCTTTTATTATTGACATGTGTATTAGTATATGAGTATGAAGCAATTTACAAAAATAAATGCATTATTTAATTTCTTGTGCACTGAAACATTTGGGAACATATTCATGAATTTTGTATGACTGCTGTATTCTCCATACACAGGCTGTGATCCCAGCACCACCATAAAAAGTATCTTCATGAGCAGCCCACTGAATGAACCTCTGATGGTTAAAAAGTTGCAGCCAGGTTGATTTTGAGTAGCAGGATTTGACCTGATGTTAGGCTGGTAGGAAAACAGTCAGATGCTGTTTTAGCAGCACATCTTTCTGAGTTTCATAGTCTTGAAAGTGGTAAGGGAAACTAAAGTCAGGGAAAGAGGTGCTAACAGTGTCCATCTTTCCTACCAAGATCTCAATATTAACACACAAAAATGCACATATTACACTAAAAGTGTTCTGAAAACTACGGAACTTTCCTACTGAGACGTTTTAAAAGAAGAAGCTGGAAGTTTTAAAAGGAGTATAACAGAAATGAAACATCTTCTAAAATTGAACTTGTATAAGAAAGGATCAAAGGAAAACATTTTTAGACAACAGAAATACTTTTGCTGTCATGCAGGCTTCAAAATTCCATTTCTATTCTATCAGAAGAAAGTGAGCCTGGACTGACATTTTGGAGCACAGTGGGGAAGCTATGTATTGTTTGTGCAATAGCTCCTGGAATTTGTATGTAAACTTGATCAGCCTATCTCCCTGATTTACTCTGTGCATGTTTCACAGCTCTCTGGCAATTTGTCTAGTGGAATCTCCCTGCCTCTCCTTCCTCTATCTCCTCTGCATCAATGCAGGCTACAGAATATTTGCACCTATTATGTGAATAATATTAAGACATCCATAGGCTTAGTTTAATCACTTAATAAGGGTCTTTCTAAGCCTTAAAATGTAACTGAAAGACAAGGCTTTGCATGCTGTGCATGCAGTCCTGCCCACTGCCAGAATGGATTCCACAAACTAGTATTTTTTAGCTTTTCTTCAGCAAGGCATTTAATATCTAGGAATAACGTTAATTTCATTGTAGTCCATTTATATGTTCAATTCAAGCTCTACTATATAAATGAGAAGAAAGTAAAATATGAACTATTAGGTGTTTTCAAGGTTATAAATTACAGAAGATTTCTCATAAAATTGTTATTGGGTGAAAGGTATGTTTGACATCATGCTAAGGTTTTAAAATGTTTTAAATCATAATAAATTTAATAATTTCTTCAAGGGAATGAAGGAAACAAAAAATGGGGGTTCATAATGGAAGTTTAAAAATGCCATTTATCATCACCTTGGTGCTAAATTCAAATTACTTGAAATAATTATACAGTGTATTGAAATACTGATTTAATGAATTTTTAAATTCAAGAAAAAATATATTCATTTGTTCAGAACAGGGCCTTTGTGCAATCACAAAAATTGCATTGTCATTATCTATAAGCCCTTTTCCTCAGTGCCCAACTTGAATATTTGTCAGTTTTTCACCCAGTAAAGGTTAATATTTGATGGACCACACACCCTTAAAAATTCATTTTTTTCCCTCATATTCTATTTTCCTACAGATTCAGATGTACATAAATAAAACATTTTGAGTAGATTAGTTTTTTTTTAAAATGAATACATATTCACTTTCTGTTGAAGCTGGTACATTAAAACAACAAATACATTAGGAGGTATGTGCTTTTCCTTCTATAACCAAACCACAAAGGTCTTGTGAAGCTAAAAGCACAGCTTTTATGGAAGAATGGGAAACAGGGGAAATCCAGCACTTTTTCAACATTCATTTTTTACCTAAGGATTCAAACATGGAGGCAATGAGGCGATACGCTTTATTTCTGTGTTCTGTAAATAATAAATAGGAATATTTATAATATCTATTGATTAACTTTCTAGGACGAGTGTGAAATTTACATGCATTTATCTGAGGAACATGTGAAAAGTAATTTTCATCTTAAACAGTTGAAAAAGTTGATTGCATGGCACCCTTAACATGCAGAAAAATTCAAAAGATCAACACCACATGTAGTATTTTCTGCAGTTTTAGCTTCGTTGCTCTAAAAATGATTCATATAGTAAAGCTGTGGTAGTTTTTTGATGCTAATATTCACGGTGTAATCAATCTTGCTTCTCAAATGCCTATGTGCACAGTTAGTGATAAAAATTCCCTCAATTCTTCGAGATGCAATATCTATTCAAATTTGGAGGAATTCACATTAACATTATTATTATTCTATGGCAAGCATAATTTTTCGTGTGTTTCTGTGCAAGGAAAAACCTTTCTCCCAATTCCCTATTTAGAGATTAAGAGATTAAGAATTGCTATTAATATAACTAAAACCAGAGTTTGACATTATATATTTGTGACTCTGAATACAAGAAATCCACACAATGGGATCACTCCTTATCCTTTGCTCTGTGCCTCTCAACAAGCACACTCATAAGGGACACTTCATCTCCACAAGGTATCCTAATAATATTCTTTGACATTCACCCTTGCATTCTTACTCTGTTATCTGGACCGATTCATTAAGATGTGAAGGAAACTACAGATACACTGGATCAAATAAAGGGGAAAAGTGGTATTTTTCATTATGGACCAACAATAGCCACTTCTGGGGCTGGGATCAGAACAGTGTCATTGCTTTCCTTCTGGAGTCTGTAAAAAGATTAAAGGATGTTCCATATTGCTCACAGTGTTCCTCATTTTTGGTAGTGGGAATTATCTCAATGCATGGCAAAAGCTGCCATAAAAAGTCTTTAAGTTACACTGGTCAAAAATGTTGTACAAGTTTCAGGCCTGAGAGAAGATAGCTCAGCACTTGTGATCATTGCCCCCTGTAGAAATTAATTAGGTGGGAGTAGGATTAGTCCTAGAAATCTCTTTTACTTCCTTCTTGTTTCTGTCAAGATTTCCTTCTTCTGCAGGATGGGAAGGGGATGTGAAGAATATAGTATAGTTTACAGAAAAATTTCACTGTGAAATTAATTCAGCAATAATCCCCCAATTAGGCTCCTTATTTTAGAGAGCTGGATTGCATTTTCAGACTGGCTCTTGCATACCAGACTTAAAAGTCATTAGGGACTCAGTTATTTTTCATGCTGGGCTGTGAATTCCTGAAAATTCACTTGATGTGTCAAGCTCACAGGGAACATATGAAACTACAGAAGTAAAATTTTCCTTTGATGGTTTTAAGTTCAGGGTTTTTTTTTTCTTTTGTTTGGGTTTTGTTGGTTTTGTTTTGTGTTGGTATTTTGTTCGTTTGTTAGTTGACTTGGTTTGGTTTGTGTTATTTGGAGAGCAATACACACATATGCAGATCTGTGACAAAAAACACAACACAGCTCCTAGATGCTGCTGGGGAAAAACACAATGCATTTTGGAAACTATTGCTTTTGGAATAAGAAGTAAGAGACTCAAGAATTCTTAACTTCTATTTCTTGTTCTAAATTGTCAAATATATAGTTAATTTGTATAAATAACAAAATTAATGCAGTGTAACACTTCGTATTCTGAGAAATAAGAGACACAAGTTTAATGAGCTGACTGCCAGAGGGCTGCATTATAGTGGTTTTCAAAAAAGAAGAGATACAATAATTACAGTGAAGAAGCCCTGGATAACTAATAAAAGACTTGACTTGATAATTACTGTTCCTGTATCTGTGTTAGAACAAGACTGACCTTTCTCTCTCTCTTTTAGGTATAATGATATTGTGACATGATGTGCCATTTCTATGATATGTTCCTACTTTAAAAGGTACACTGGAGACAGTTTAATTGCAAGCGTCACAAAACACACATTTTGGACAACATGAAGGAGGGACTGAAGGCTGTTTATTCATGTTTTTAAACTGAATGGTAAACAGCTCTCTTGGTTGTTTTTGTAATTGTTTCATTGTGGGGGATGATGTCTCGTTGGGAACTCAGTGGGGTTCTCCTCCAGAAAATATTTTATGGGGCTATGGTACAGTGAAGTGGATGCAAGTTTCACACTTAGAAGGTTTCACCACATAGTCAAAGCATGTGATGTCCATTTACCCGGGGTTATTTCAGATTAATCTGACATCTACCTTATATGACAATTGTCCAAAATTAGCAAAAAAAAAAAAAAAAAAAAAAAAAAAGAAGCATTTAACCCAGAGTCTCTGAATAGAAGTAGTCATTTTCTTTAAGAGAGTTCTCTCTACTGTGATGAAGGAGATCATATCTGTGTTTTAGGAGAAGAGAGGCAGGAGGACACCTGAGCCAAACTCACAAATGGGATTGTCTGAAATCTTGCCTTTCTTTTCACTCTAGTAATATTTCTTCTTAACTAAAACCTACTGAAACTGTTTCACAGCCTACAGTTTATTCTCTGACTTTGATACTAAACCAACTCTCATGGATGGGGACATCAGTGAAGGGTGGTAACCACCTTTTGCATGATAACTTGTTGTTTGTAGATCTGGCCAGATAAGTAGGTCCTGGTCAAGAGCTCATTTTTGCCATCTACATTAATATCCACATAATGTAGTCAGGAACAGTAGGCTCCTGAGCCTTAAACTTCTCCCCTTCCAGCTATCTCACTATACTTGCTTGTTTTTGTAGGAGCTTTGTTTGCTTGTTTGGTTGGTTGGTTGTTTTTTTCCTCTTCCCTCTCCTAGGGACATCCAAAGGCAGCATGCCTTGGAATTCAAAACAGCAAGGCTGAAGGCACTAGTGAAAAATTTAGATGCTATGCATGAAACCAGGAGTGAAGCAGCTACTTAATTCATGGACTTGGAATAACTTACTTTAAACTTATGTAACATCTAGTTTCTACTGAAGGGTAGTTCTACCTTGTTTTCATTGCTGTTATCTTTGTATGAAGGAAAAGACAGCCTTGTGATTGCATGTGATATGAATTTCAGTGTATTAAATATCACTTCAGTCACTTCAGAGAACAGATACTCTCTTCCTAGTTAGAAAAGAGAACTTAACTCATTGTAGGTAAATGTTTTATTCCAGTCAAATACTGAGTATGTTTCAGTCCCATCCAGTGAGTGATTTCCTGTATCCTAGTAGATGTTAGTTCATGCTGAGTCCCCACAGCAGCCAGGGCTATACCAAAGAAAGCTGTGTATATTGAATTGAATGTGCAGAATAATTTCTCAGGTTAGAAAGTAGCAGAAAGCTGCTAAAGGGCAGCAAAATATAGAGTTGTAGAGAGCTCTGGATGAAGTAAAAGTGCTAATTGAATAAATTAGCAAAAACATTTTTGGCAATGTTTTGCTTTGGCTTATTCATCCTAATTGTTTACAAATTCAGTAAGTGATTTGGTGCTCCTATTTTAGAGCAAGTGTGTTCAAAGCTGCTCTGAGTCCAGTGATGTAGCCATGCATCATATCAGCCCCAAAGGCTTGCAAATGTACCTGCCCATGACAGTTATCTGTAAATGAGTCAAATAATGTAACATGAGGGAAAATAAAATATATATCCTCAAGCCTCAAATCATGTTTATCATTAGGAAAGTTAGTTCTTAGAAATGTTAGACTGCTGGGATTTTTCTAAAATAAAGAAGTCTTGTAATAAAAGCTGATGTGCTTTTGGTGATGTTCTTTTCCATAATCCTGGAAATGATGGGGATGGTGTAGCAGTGGTATTTAAGCCTGGGGAGAGGACACAGTCTACTACTGTACATATAAATATGGTTACAGTGCCATCTTTATAAAGTTTCTCAGATATAATCCCTGATGGAATCATGTTGCATTGTGTAACAATGTATATACTATGTAAATTCAATTTCTGCGCCCTCTTTCTTACACTTGTTTGAAATGCTTCCACATAGCCCAACATAGTGTAATTACTTTTCATGTTGTCAGCAAGATTAACAGATCAGAGACAAAGTTTTCCCTTTCTGTCTTCCTCATATTGGACAATGGTGTTTCTTTTTTGGCTTCAGGTGGAGACATACTGCATTGAATGTAGAGTGAGTGCCATGAGAAAATTGCTTCTTGTTTTTTAAATGGATTGGTATTTTTCTACCCACATAATTAGGGAACAAAACTGGATTCTGATTTGGAGCTTTGTTTTTCTCCTTTGATAATATCCTTCACTCAAGTCCTTGGCTAAATGCCCATATATAGTCCAAATACATTAACATATTAGCAAGATTTCCCTTTATTTTATTTGTAATCAAGCAACATCTTTTTCTGTCCTCTTCTGGCCTTTCTATCAGCTATTGCAGCTGTATCAAAGAAGTCACCTTTCCCTTTTTCTACATTGTCCTGGAAAAAATACTGTTTTTCTTCTTTATTGTGAATGTGGATAGAATACAATTGATCCTGTTTACTTGCTCTTGGAGAAATACTGCCTTCATTTTGCTCTTGATGTCATTTTCAGGGTGGTAATATTGAAACAAACCACCTAACTAAAGAATCCCCAACAGGCTGACTTCAAAAGGATGGCTAAAAGAATAAAGATGAAAGACTGATGCTGAATATAGATATATTACAGGCAAAAACATGGTCTTTCTGTCTCCAAGAAATGAATTAAAAGAAGCAAACAAACCCCTAAATCAAACCCCATTTCTTATTGTGTGAACTAATGTTCTATTAGTCATTCTATTTTGAGGGAACATCACTGGAATTTCTTGGAATAAAAAAAGCAGAGGTGACAACTGGAAAGATGACAATCATAGCAGTGGGAAGGATGGTTACACACTCATAGGTGAGCAATGGGCTCTCCTGACCTGACACAATCTAAAATCCCAACATCTTTTGTGTACTCCTGGCATTGCTGCACTAAGGCTCATAGAACATGAATGGTATCTGCACAGCTTGTAAATCAGATGGACAAACATGAAAGGGATCTTTCCAATACAAAAAGTTCGAGTAGTCTGCAGGTCCAATATTTATTTTCCAGCTCAATAAGATTCTACTTAGACTTCTCATCATTAAGCATAAGAATGAAAAGTACTGTTCAGCTTGAACTTCATTAATATAATATCATAGAATAGATGTAAAAACACAGTGTAGAATTTCACATATATTTGGTTACAAGTCTTTCCTTCTCAGGTCCTTTTCCAGATTTTTTTTAATATTTTGTTTTCCTCTCCTTTCTGGTCTGGCCTTGTGAATAAGTGACTAAGCAATTTAAAAGAACAGACAGGCACACTAACTCTGAAAATATCTTTGAAGTTTGTAAAAAACATTAGAAAAAAATTAAATGTCCTGTTGAATGAGCTACTACAAAATATGGGGTAGAGAGGTTAGTAGATATAGCGTTTGAGAAAAAAATACCAAAAAATCTACTATACAAGGATCTTGGAATTCCTTTCATGCTATAATAATTACAGACTATTTAATTTCTAATAATATTATAGTAATATTGCAGTCTGTTATGAACTGCTCATTTATCTTTACATCTCCTAACTTGATCAATGCTAAAAAACAGGAAAGGTTCAAATTTGTCTTCCTTGTATCTAATTTTAATCCAAGAAAGTATTGGTAGTAAAACTTGTAAAAAAATTTGAACAAAAGACACCTTGAGCACCAACATTATATTGATCAGTGGCACGCATATAAAAAACATGACACTTATTATTACTGTTTTTCTCTATTTTTCTTTAATGTATGATGACAAGATATTATGTTTTTGAAGACGGAACAGAGCTTTAAATGTCATAATTACACCTACACAATCAAAATGCAGAAATGCTCAAAAAACTATATTAATTCTGTGCTTTTTCTTAAAAATGCAATATTATTTGTGCTTAAAATTTGGGTTTTTTGTATTTTTGTGTCTTTGTGCATGTTAAAATGACAACAAAAAACACGTAACACAAACATGTAAACTGCCAGTAGATATTGAAAAGTAGATAACTGGTAAAAATGAAGAGAAGACAAAAGAAAAAGAACTCAACAAAAATACAAAATTGCAAATTGAATAGCCCTGATGTTTTGTATAAGGCATAACAAATATTTTGATTCCTATTATTGTACATCTATGACTGTCATTCCTATTAAAAGTCTAGACAAAACAGAGCAATCAATAAAGTGATTGTGGGTGATTATACTGTGCTTAGATTTTGTACTTTTTGTGGGTTTCACTGTAAAGAAAATACATGCCCAGACACTACTTGAGCAGTGTTGATCTCATTAACATGAAGAAAAATCATGAATTGTATACTACTCTTCCCAGATTAAAATGGACAGTATAATTTGTATTAGCTAATGAAAGCTTTCTTCTGATGTCCTTCCAGTAACTTCAGAATGTATAGTTTAGATTAGATACTTGCTTTCCAGAAGAAGAGATCAGGTGAAAAAATATTAACCACGAAAAGCCTCATTTAGCACATCTTATACTTTTATATTTAATTACACTCATCTAAGGATTTCACTATGTGAGAAAACAGGTGGGGGACAAAAAGAAATTAAGAGTGAAAGCTTAGAATGACAAAATCTTTCTACTTGTATTATTCACAACTTGTTTGGCACATACCCACCCACGGCTCCTATTAATATCTGAACCACTTTGGTGTCATGGTGAGAATGGAAAATAGATGAGGCTCATGAAACAGACTTTTGAGGAATCTCAAAAGCATGAATGACTTGTACTTATTTCTCCTAGCTGCCCCCTCCAGTTATCTCCATCTTTTTATCAGTATTTCTATAAAACATCATTGACTCTGGAAGTAGCTTTAGACACTAAAGAACATACATGAAACTTTTCTTTGATATTCAAAATATTAAATCTATTACAAATAGTTACATTTTAAAAATTGATGAAAGACTAAAACATACCAGTGTGAATAACAAATTAAATATATTTCCAATGGCTTTGCAACTTGAGAATAGATTATTTCTTCTATAGCAAAAACCCTGAGTAATGCTCTTCTTGCATCTGGAGTGTTGGTGTGTTATGTCTAATAAGAACCAGAAATACGAGTGGGCCATAGGTAATTTCTCTTGATTTTCTCTTGACTTTCATCAGTATTTGTTTTCACATAGTTTGTATTACCATGCAGTGTCTTTGGGATAACAACCCTGTGGGAATGCATGAATAAAACTGCCTATGGACTACATAACAGTAGGTTGAAATAAGTAAATGGGTTTCATTGTTAAATGGAATCCTGCTAAAATTGCTTTGACTGTATCAGGGCTTAGTGCTCACAGCTACTGACCTTCATGCAATCATTCACTATGGCTGAATATCGATTTTAGAGACACCTACCTTCAAAAAAACTTCAAGAAAAATGAGCACATTTTGATATAACATCAATGTGGGAAACTAAAGTAGAAAAAAGAAAAACTTCACATATGAGTTGTGTATGTGGCTGCATCATAATCAGGGGGCAGAAAAACAGGGTCAATGCAGGTGCATTTATATAATGTTTTATCTTAGGCACAATATCCACTGCATTGTTTCAGCTCTTTTATGTATTCTGACCTTCTTCATGCCCCTTTGCTCCTACTGCCCATGCAGCTGCATGGATGTTATTGTGGAGCAAACTTCCAAGTATATCCTAACACAAGCTGGTTCACTCAGAGGTCACATCTCCAAAAATTACACTTCAGTATTATAAAGAAATATCAAATCTAGGATGGTTTAGTCCGTGAAAACTTTACAGAATGTTTACTACTACTACTGTACTTCATAATTGACAGGAGAGCTTCAGCCAAAAAAACCCTCAAGAGATTAATAATAGAAAATGCACCAGAATTGAAGGAGGGACAAAAAATTATGAAAAGAAGATGATAGTGAAGTCCTTATACCATGACAAATTCTAAAATGTGACTAGAACTTAATTAAAGCATCACAACTTCTTCTGAACATTGGAAAATGTTCTTTTTAGAAAAGAGGCTAAAAGTAGATGCACCATCAGAAGAATGAGATGTTTTTTTTAATGTGAAGTGCAGTTTTAGACATCTTCACAAACTAGTTACATTTTATCATCTCATGGTCTAATTATATTCTACTTTCTCTTAAGTAGCTATCTTTGTGCTACTCTTACTGTAGATGTCCTGCCAGTATATATTACTTTGCAAGAATTTCTTTTGAATTAGAGAGAAGGTGAATCTCAAAAATTCTTCTCTAGAAAGAAAATTGTACTCTGTAGAGTAAGTGGAGGAGAAAAAGGACAAATAAAATGGCATGGCCTGATCTTTGATTATGAGAACACTTTCCCATCAGCTTTCTCTGGAAAAAAAGATTTTCATTTTGCCTTAAAAATCAGTCAGACAACATTGCTTAGCACATATTCTTCCCTGTCAAACATTTCACTGATGCATCATTCTGTAGACAGCTTAATAAAAGGTATTTCACCCTTAGCATGTTACTGAAGTTGTGTCATTTTCTTTCCATTTCAGATGACATTTGTGGAAGCAAGTCTCACATACCTTTTAAGTACATAACCATTAGAACCATTAACTCCTTTCTTTCCACGTGCTTTACAGCACAGAGGAAAAGGAAATAGTGAACAGTGTTTTCTCTTATAAAAATCATTTGTGATAACTGGACCGGTCTTAACAGTAATATTTAAAAAAAAAATATGAAAATTACACCTTTTCCTCCCCTTTTTGAGGATTTCTCAGAGGGTTGCAATACTCCAATACATGGAAAGAATTTATTACAAGCGTTGTCATGCTTCTTTACATATAGTTTTTATCCACTACCACATAAAAAGCAAACTCTATACGTGATGGTTTATATATAATTTTGATAAACTATGTATTTCCAGTCGCCTTTTAAAAATAATGACGTGAAGCTCATGGTATGAAGTGATATGGTTCATAAGCTCAGGGGAAAGTGTCTTGTTAAGATTATCCAAGGGAGGGACTTTTCACGGCAAAGGGGACATTAAAACTGGAAGCAAAACTTTTAGATAGATACATCCCTGATAGATGAGGAATAATAGAGGTTAAGCCAAAGACAAAATGTCCCCAGTTACAAGTTGAGGAGCCATCAAGAAACTACATGCACAGCACTGGAGGTGATCAAGCTGGACTTTGTAATTGATAAGAAGGGGGAAATGATAAGATGAGGTGTGAGCTCCCTGTGCCTGTGTTGTCATCAGCCAGAGGCAGCATGGTCTCAGTGCCAAAGACTGCAGTAGATGGGGGTCTTGGCATAGCCACTGGGTTTGGAATGGGATGTGTTCCCTGTGTCATCTGCTGGAGGAACTGGAGTAGAGTGAGGTAGGTGAGGGGCTCTGCACTGACAGCTGGAGTCAGACTGTTGGGCTCAGCCCATGTGCCAGATGCTTGTCATGTAACTTTCTGAACATTTCCCAAACCTAATGTGAGTCTGAGTGTGTGTTTGGTTGACTCACAAACCTCAAGCTGGACCAGGGACAAGTAGGATGCCCTGGGTCTAGCAGGGGTATCTGGCAGGCTGGTATTTGGGGGAGATCTGTGATTATGAAAGTCTATCTGTTTGCTGGCAAGTGAGTAGGAGACCCATGAGGCAGGTAAGAGACACAGGATCTGGGCAGGCAAGGTGGACAGGCAGAAGGGCCATGCTATACTTGGAGGATCCATGACTGTGCTTGCGAATCTAGAAAACATTGCATGGGTGCCTTCACTAGTGACCTTCAGTCCAGACCAGCCAAAGAGGAGCTGCTCTCTGTACTGAGGTTCTATCAGTCCTGTATGTGGATGCAGTTAAGTGTAGCACCCCTTCTGTGCCTGGCTGTGTTGCAGGTGCTGACTTTGTCTTTTCTGCCTCTGTGCATCCGTGTGCATGCGTGTGTGTGTATGCGTGTGTCTGAGAAATGCTCTCAGCAAACCAACTGAACTTTTAAACAGAAAAATGCTCAGTCTGGCATAGAGACCCCAGGTGCCTCCAGATGGGCTTCAGTGGCCAAGAAGGCAAAGAACCCATCCTCAGAATTAATGGAAGAAGCAGCCCTCAGCACTAAAGACATCTGTTGTCAAAGGATGCTTCTATTTTTTGCCTTCTGACAGCAAAAGTTATCATGGTTATGTGGCTTTAGAATCTAATTATACACTTGATATTTTTTATACAATTCCTGGAATTTTTTTATTTTGAATACTTAGTATATTCTTGGTTATTTCATCTTCTGAAGTTTTTCATCCTTTCATTCTGACAATATGATAAGATGATCTTTGGTATACTTTAGCAAGTATACCAAAGGCGTATATACTTACACCTTTTTCCCTCATCATCTTCCCTGCTTTCGTTATTGTCCCTCCATTTTGGACTCCTACCTTAAGCACAAATAATATTCATTAACAACACTCTCTTCTCTTCCTAACTTCTTAGCAGATAATTAAGAAGGGTTTCTTCCTTGCCAGATACTTGCAAATACCACAGATATTTGAGTAAATATGTATTACTAAAATCAATTATTATTATAATAAGATAATCAAGTATTATCTTTTTGTTTTGTCCTTTCTCTTTTCCCTGGGATCCTTACAGAAATTATGTAAAAGGGGTTTTTTTGCAGAGCAGCTCCAGTAAGTACATATAGATACGTATACATACATCTCTCCATACAGACTTAAAAGCCTGCAGCTCATGTGTCTTGAATAAGCTAAATCCAGCTCCCTGTCAAACCATGATGATGGAAATATTAACTGAAGAAGGATTTATAAAGATTGCTTCCTTTCAGGTTTTTCATCACAAGAGAGAATGAGTTGGACCAATTACAATAGCATTATAATGGCAATCTAATTCTCTGTGTTTCAAGCAATTGTCAAAACCAAAAAAGCTTGGAAAGCTGAAAGAAGATGAAAATTGTTAGTTGCACAGTATAACAAACTAGACAGCAGTATTTAATAAAATATTCCCCATAAATGTTGCTTACAACAAATTTACACTTTTATCTATAAATTAATGAGCATAACATATTTGCCAGTGGAATGGACAATTTGTTTAAATGGAAAATGAATCACTCTACATTATATACATGCTATCTTTATATGAATAGAAAACTATTCAGATACATTAAACAGCAAGAACCAGTTGGTAAATTTAAAATGCATAAAATACAGAATGAACATGGAAGAAAGCAATAGCTTTGGATTTCCAAGACTTCTAAAATGGGAAATAAAAAAATATTTGGAAATACATGAAAAAAAAAAATTAGCAACACTGACAAAGCCCTGGGTCTTATAGAATTTACTCTTTAAAACCTTTGAGAAATCAGGCTTTTTTAAAAAAGAATCTATTCCATTCTTATGACAAACCCCAAAAGGATACTGAGAAGCTGAATCACAACACAGAAGTCTGATTTTTATTTCTGGGTTGATTTGTTGGGTTTTTTTTCAAGATTCCATACCAGTTCCTTATAAATTTAAAGATTTCCAATAAGAAGACAGTGTTGAAAAATACATTTGAACCACTGTTTTTGTATTTTTATATGTGGCTGTGGGATTTCCAAGGCTACCTGCTTTATTTTGATTTCATGAGTGTCATTTTCCATTGTCATTATTTGTTTATATGTCAGTAGTGTCCAGAGGTTTCAATCCCTATCCAAATCTCTCAGTGCCAAGGATATTGCATACAGGCTATTCGCAGATGAACTTAAAATTGGAATAGTCAGAAGACGGGATAAAGAGAGAGTGGATTCATTCACAAAGATCTGAATCTGAAAAGAGGCAGGTTCCATGTAAATACCAGCACCTTCGATTCCATCACTATGTCTGAATGTACATTTTCCCTGTACTCGTCCAGGGATTGAGTGCTGGTCCCCAGGCCAAGCAATGTAGCATGGCCTGGGCCCACTCTGCCTTGAGTGGAGGGTGCATTAAAAATACAAGGCACCTGTGTCAAATCTTGCCTAGCTTCCAGGTGGTGCTCTGTGGTGCTCTGGACATACAAAATAATAGTTATTTTGTGCACACACAGAAAATAGCTATTATTGTGAGCTTTCTCTAGTTCAAAGTGTTGTAATAATACATTGTGAATTTGCTTGTGAATCCAAGTTACAGAATGGGTTGCCTGAATTCCTACCAGTCAGACTCTTGTTATGGTCCAAAGGAGCAGACTGAGAATGCACAGGAGGAATTTAGTTTTGGTCTAGTTCTTAATAACTTTATCAAATTATTATTTTTAGACCAGTTATCACTATATTAACACATTTTATACAGGTAAGTTGATATATCTACTCAAAATTTCTAGAATTCATCCTGCTATTACTGACACCCTTCACTGCCTGTCTGGCAGTTTAGATCAATAGTTTCAGGCTGTGAGGGCAGGTTATGGCAATCTTTGGCATTCCAGGCTTTTCATGGATGTGGGGATGAGGATGATGTTGTGTTGATCGTTTTTTTAACCCCTCCAGGATCTGCCTCGCATTATATTTACTGTCATGCACCTGCAAGTGCACAGTACCTCAAAATTCACATCCACAATCACTATATGTAACATTTTGCAGTTGTTGTACACTTGTTCTTAGTCCTCTGTTACCTCCAGGCCTGGTTTTACTCAGCTCCCAGGGTTGCACTCTTTTTGTGACTGGTTAATTGGGCATTGGTGAGTAGTTCACAGCCCAGGAGTCACCTGATTTCAGTGAAATTACATATTTTCCCCTGTATTTATTGTACACATTTGGCTGTATTCAATTTTTCTCCTGTAATAGACTACCTTAGAAATACTTATCAGAGAATGTTGAAGGTTGCAGGAGCATTTAAATTACTTAAACCATTTCCTCTTCAGTAGCCTTGATTTTTGAGTGAAGCCCATCTCAAAATTAGAAGTGTTCAATGGCAACCTATAAACTACATTAAGCTCTATTAACTCATTGGAGCAACCTATTTTGGCAGATGTGCTCATCCAGAAAATAGAGAACATAAAATTCAATGGCTTCTTCCCACAGCATCAGACAAATTTAAGCCACTCATAACATCAATTTAAGGAGAAGTGGCAGACTTATAAATTACTTGAGCTTTATAGGCAATATGAAGCAAACATATGGTGTAAGGTATTTGGAAAGGCATTTATGAGTCCTGTAAAAATGCTGTAATAAAGTTCTAAGCAGTTATTCCAGGGTACTTTTTCAATGCTTATATGTGTTCCTAATTCTTGGGTCATCTTTCAAACACAATTCAATAGTATCAATTTTGTGCAGTCTTAACTTTAGTTTTATTTTAGCTGATACTTGCAGATATTTTTTCATTTTTAATTAAAAAAATTAATTTAAGATGACTGCATTACTAGTCACAGAAAACAAGAAAACTATATTCTTGAAAATCCACAAATTGACTATGTAAAATGCTTTATATATTTTTTGGCTGTTTGCTGTGCAATTAGACAAAATAATCATTAGTGAATATCCAGAAGACTAAATACTTCAATGCAAATAATTCTGAGCAAAGAAGTCCATCAATCCTTTTTTATTTTGGTGATAGATCTTTCCCTATGACCAGTGGCATTGTAGTCTGTTGATTCTTGTTCTGCAGAGCTGCTGCTCACCTTTCACTGCGGCCATACCTTCACTATTTCATCTTCAGTATCACTCAGGAAGGCAACTGTTTTTCAGAGCTGACACATAAGCTCCTTGCTTCAGGAAAACACAGTAATGACAGTCATAACAGTGTGTATGAGGCAGCAAACAATTCAGAAGGTCTTAAGTGTCATCTCCAATTTGAATCAACCTATTGATTTATTAAAATATGAATATAGATCTAATATCGACATCCAACTGTGACGGACAAAAGACTCTCTAACAGTTAAGTTAGAAAGTGTATGTTTATTGACAGCCGGGTAGCTGCGTGGGATAGCTCCCCAATATGCACTGCAAAGATCATAGGTAATTACAAAACCTTTTATCTACAAAAGTGTTGAATACACAAAATACAAATGCATATTCATACTCCTGTCACCTCCTCTAAACTAAAAGGTTCCCTGGAACTTACATAAATGTTCAAAGCCTGACAAATCCAATCCTCAAAGGAACCAAACACAGGCCAGTATAGGTGGTCGCCTCTAATTTGCTTTTTACCCCACACCTCCATACAATAGTGAATCATTTTTCCTTTACTCTTACCCGCCTAGAAGGGTAATCATCCCAATATATAATCATCAGNGTCTCTGCTCTTTATACTTTGCAGTTTCCTGTGACACGTATATCTTTCTGTGTCTTTTGTGTTTGTGCAAAGTGTTGCTGGGGGGGTCTTTATCGCTTCCCGGTAGTCAGTGGTCGTGGGAATGCGGTCTTGTAGCTGATCCCTGCATAAACTGGTTGCTGGCTCAGAATCAGAGCTTCGGCTTCCATACGTTCATTTTCAATTGGCTCATATTTGGCTTGGATGAGCATCAAGTGCACTGCTTCTAATCTACTTTTTACTATTTCAATTAGTTTATTGAATATATATGGTCCAAATGTTAATCCCAGAACTAGCAAGATCACTGGTCCTGCAATGGTTGATAACAGTGCAGTTAGCCAGGGGGAGTGATTAAACCAGGACTCATACCAACTCTGTTGAGCTTCCCGTTCTCGTTTCCTCTTTTCTAGGCCTTCTCTGAGTTTAGCCATGGTATCTCTTACCACTCCGGTATGATCTGCATAAACACAACATTGCTCTCCCAAGGCAGCACACAGCCCCCCTCGTTGAAGAAACATGAGATCTGACCCTTTTCTCCGCTTTGCATGCCAATTGACAAAAAGGCCATTAAGCATGCGTAGTTTGTTCTCTGAAATGAGTCGGGGCTCTTATGTGGGGAGTGGTCACCAAAAGGAGGAAGTAAAACCAGTCTTCCTTGTTCTAAACTTTCAACCTTTCGATGCATATGTGATAAATGACTCCTTGGAAAAACCTGTGTTTTTCCTGTTCCCAGAACTGTTTCTGGAGATAGAGGGTTTGCAATCATCTTGTGTTTTTGGGGTCTATTGATCAATTTCCTTGTTTTTCATTACAAGCCTAGCTCACACAAATATAAAGTTGACAGGCAATGAGTTATTAGATCCAGGATAGCTTATTTAAAATCCAGTTTCTCTTAACCATCCTCTGAATTTTAACTGATTTCAGCAAAGATTATTTTTCCAGCTAAATCAGCAATATAACCTTAGTTTTTTTTAAGTCTTCAAAATTAGTGTCTCACTATCAGAGTCTTCCTTAGCCCTGGATTAGCCTTCAACCTTACTCAGATTAGGGGAGGATTCTTGGTATTAATGTCTGCTAAAGGATATGCATTTTTCAGTACTCTCTTACCTAAATATAACAACTAATGATAGTACATTCCTAAACATCATCTCCTAAAGTTTTATTTTTATATAACCTTAAAAAACAACACAGAACATTTTGAACATTATGTTTTTACTGAAGCCCATTACTGCTACAGAGCTACAGAATACTTTTGTGAATCCCTTAATTTGACAATGAAACCTGTTGAAAAAACATTGCATAGATAGACACTTTTTCATTTTCACTGACTGAAATATGCATTTCATTTAGAAATTTTATCCAGTTGAGTGTTTAGTTCTCTCCTTGTATTGCTTTTTGGGTCAATACAAGAGTCTCTGGGGATGTACTGTAATTTACTGAACCAGTCTGACTTCTTTAGAGATAGTTCACTAGAAGTATGTTGTCATTTTACTTCATTTAATTCAGAATTAGATAACTAAACTTTCTATGATATAGTTTTATTTATGCAAACCTGGTGACCTGTACCCAAATCCAAGGAAAGAAAAGAATAGCTTCTCCATGGAGACATACAGACTGTTAAAGTAAACTTGTCATGACAAAATCATGACAGAAGTTCTGCTGGTTTTACTCTGTTGAACAGCTTTTGTCCCATCTCTCTTTTTGCTTTGATCAGCAAGATTTATTCTTCAGTGATGGATTTGAAAAATGCAACATAATAAAAATTGCCATAGTTTTATACACAAAATGATAAAAATAGAGCATGTGACTTCTGAACACATTCTATGAAATGAATTTTCTTATATAGTGTCTAATTTTAAAACAATAGAAACTTTTTATTGTTGATTAAGCATGAATACTAGTTAAGTGATAAAAATAAAACCAAGAATTGTTTGAAAGATAGCAAAGGAAGCAATACTTACAATACTGAATTATTTATTGCATGAATAGTATATGTTGTAGGTCTTTCCTGTAGACATAAAATTGTCTGCTGTAGATAGCTGTGCAGAGTTGACAGAAAATTAGTATCTTCATTGTAGTTCCATAAAAAAACCTATTTGTATGATTTCACTCTTTACCATCTTTAAAATGTTCCCTCTATGGAACATTTAGTCCTTAAGGTTAAGAACAATAAAAATAATAAAGTAGAAAATTCTGTATAGCTAATAACATCCCTAAGATATACATTTTTCCAGCAAATATATTAAGACTGTGAAATTCATTACTCAGGATGAATTTGAGAAACATGAGATGGAAGAGATTATAAGCATATTAAAAGCTTATAATTATATTGAGACTTTCTAGAGTCATATCACCTAATACCATATCTATTTCAGATATCAAATTAAATATAAATTGTATTAAGACAAAAAAAATTAACGGGGACTTATTTTGCCAGACTGCCCTACTGAGTTTGGGTGCAGATAGGTATGGATTTGGAGCATTTTCTATTTCTTCTCAAAGGAGAAGAGATATTGAATTAAACAGAGAATAGGTAATTGTCCTGGCTTTGTCTGGGGGAGTGTTATTTTCCTCCTATCACCTGGTACAGTGCTATCATTTGGATTTAATATAAGAATAATATATATGATGTTTTAGTTATTGCTGAGCAGTGCTTACCCTTTTACCCTTAGACCTTTCCAGTCTCCCAAGCTCGACCAGTGGAGAGGGGCACAAGAAGCCAGAAGGGACTGTGGTCAGTGGTCAGGACAGCTGACCCAAACTGGCCAAAGGGATACTTCACAGAATGTCATGCTCAACATATAAACAAAGCAGTTTACTGGGGCTGCTGGTCACTGCTTGGGGATAGGCTGATGTCACTTGATTCTCTTGGGTGTTGTTCCTCTCCCTTTTCATTTATTATTATTGTTATTGTTATTGTTGTTATTGTTATTATTATAGTAATAATAATAGAAATACTATTGTAATCATCATCATCATGTCATCATCATTATTTTCAATTATTAAACTGTTATCTCAAGCCACAAATTTTACCATTTATTTCTAAATCTCCTTCCTACTGAGGGAAGGTGACAGACTGAGCACTTACATTGTACTAAGCTGACGGCTGGGGTAAAATGACAAAACCAAAATTGTTTATTGAACGAGGTTTAAATTTCAAACTAACAAATTAAGTTAGATGGTGAGGAGTTCTGGAAAATTACATGCTCTTAGGTTATGCTAGTAACTTAGACTGAAGTCCCACCAGGCCACAGGTCATGTTGGTGTTCCACAAGTCTTCCCAGGTATGAAAAACTGGACTGGAGAAAAGACTAATATCAATTTTTTTTTTTTTTACAATAACACTAAAAAATATGTATCTCTAGAGAGAGAAATAAAGAACTATCTTGCATGTGGGAAGCTTTGCTAGCTTACTCCACAACTTAAATCCACAAGAAATTACTCATATTTAATACAATTATGTTCATGAAGTCCATTAGCATTATTAGACAAAAATAGATACACATCCAGCCAGGTCTCTTGGCCACTAATGTTTAATTATCTGTTTATCAAATAAGCCATCTTTTTTGGAAAATTCCCAATATTTAGACTTTACAGAATTATTGAAATAGTTGGTAGATTACTTTGGGTATTATGATGTTTTAGAATAAAATTTAGAATCTATCGCTAATGGGTTTATATGACAAAACTGACATTGATAAGAGGACATTCAGAGACTAATAAGGGTTCTCATTTCTTACAGTACAATTTGGAGGAGAGCTTTTGAAATAAAATTTAAACTGGTTTTTATAAGCATGTAATAAAATAGGATATCAGGTATACCATGCTTGGAAAGGTATTAAGTACACATTCAGTGGGTGTCAGTTCCAAGAATTTAGATGTCAGGTCTTCTAAATGTTCTTTTTCTGCTCTTCCCACTACATTGCAGTGCATCCTGTCATGTATTACTAAGAAGAGTGTTAATCAGTAGCAATATTTTTAACTAGAGATGAGCATAAATTGTCACTGTCATATGATATGACATCTAAGAATATGTCCAAATACGAGTTTTTTTACAAAGAAAAAATATTTTAACAAAGTGAAGAAAATGTCTAGGTAGTCTGATGAGTGAGCAGAGTGCTGTCTTGGGTTATGGAACCTAAAAAAACATGTATTCTATTTCTTCTGTTGAAAGCAGTCAGGGAGATGTTTTTCTTTATCTCTTGTAACTCTGGGGGGAGGGGGGCGG
>VWYO01001796.1:404798-418754 GCA_013400275.1 Rhadina sibilatrix | reverse complement strand
CTTGATTGCAAAATTATAATAGTTTGGAGGGGGTGAGGGGTTTACATTCTCCATTCCAAGGGGAGCTTCAACTTTCCCTGGCACATAACTGTCCTTCTAAACCAAGACAAGTGCAAACAGGTTTTGTCTCTTTTTAATGGGAAATAAAAGACTGTCTTGAGCTACCACTTCTGGCTATATTTAGCCATCTGAAGTTCCCATCCTACAGTCATGCAAAAGACTATAAATCAATTACAGACTTCAGGTGGTTACAGCCTGATCTAAGTCAGATCACCTAGGTCAGATCTATGGCTGGCAAGATTTTTTAATTAATACATTACTTCTCAAGTGACAGTAAATAAAGCAAAGAACTAGGGCATCTAATTTAGAAAGCATAATAAAGAATAACTTTGGTTTTCCTGTCTACAAGGGTAGAAGCTATATCCTAATAAAAGCTTCAATTACACTTAAAATACCTTATCTGCATGTACTTGAGAAGAATTTCCTTAAGTTTCTTGAGACTATTATTCATTCTTTTTTCTAGCTCTGTCTCGTAAGCTAAATGAAAGACTAAATAACCCAATTAGCTATTAATAAGACCAGTATTGTAAGTGACTTCATTTTTTTAAGTCAACTAGTTATGACAATGTCAAGCATCACAAACAAAAGAACACACTAGCATTCTCCTTGGAAATCAGAAAAAAAAGCCAAAACCCAGAATTCATCATCTTTCTCCTGGGGCATGCAATGTTAATGTATCTGCCAATCATTTTAAAACTATGACCACTGTAGTCTCCCTAGGTAAATTTTTAATTTATATGCAATTATATTACAGATGTACTTTCCATATCTTACATAAATAAGTTGCTAATATCTCCCAAGATTTTTAACAAATTATAAAAAAGTCTTTTATTAATAATTCTGTTATAATTTAATGGTTCTACTTGTCATCAGGTCATAGGGTTTTTTTGCATTCCCTTAGGGAACCAGTGCTGTACAAATTCTAAGTAAATTAGTTTAAATGAAAACAAATTAACAGTGAATCATGCAAGCTGACCTTTACCTATTAGTTGTAATGCAAGATTATTATCTGTAAGTCAGTAAATACTGCAGGATAAATGATTCATTTAAGCTTTATTCACATTAATAAGAAGTGAATTTTAATTCAGCAAAATATCCTTAGTGGATTTCATTGTATGAATATTATGAGTAGAAAGGAGACGTATGAAAGTCAAAGAGGGGAGGAGGAGATGTTCTAGAAAGGATGGAAGAGATATAGGGCAGAACAAAACCTCCAGATTCAAGCTTACACAGGCCTACACAGACTTTGGGGGACAGAGATGCACAAGTGCCCAAGCTCCTATTTATCAACTATCAATGATCTGTTATAACAAATCAGATTAATTAGCCAAACACTTTGTGAATACTCTGTCAAAGATGGTAAATGCTGAAAACCAGTTATTTCTGGCTTTAAAATATGCCCCTAGATGCAGCAGACAGTCAGTGTGACCAAGTGCTTTGTTGGTTAACTCCCATCCAGAGAATGGTGCTTCTGGATAAAAACAACAGCTACCAGTGGTACCTGAAAAATACAGGAAGATTTGACCTACTGCATATGTGGTTTTTTGCAAAGAAAATAGACATATTGTGTGAAGATGGTAAGTATGTTTGTAACAGATATGGAGAAATGAAAGGCTCAATGAAAAAGTAATCCATGCTTGCTGTGGCTCATTAATATTTTATATGAATAGGATTATGACATGACTGGTGTGGAAGACATGAGTCAGGACTGCAGAAAGTGGAAGGAACTGGAGCTTGACTAGAAAGCAAAAATTGCCCTGCAGTTTTGGATGGAAGATTATGGCACAGCAAAAATTGTGGGGCCACCTTTTCATGTCCTGTCTTACTGCTTAAGAGGCTAAGAGATTCTTTCTTTCCAATTAGATGAGTTAGAAAAGCTACTACTTCTGTGGAACACTAGGTTTTGATGTTTTGTGCTAGTATAGTGCTCTCTGCAAGATCTGATTATGAGGAAAGTCCATAGGTGCCATGATAAATAATAAACAAAGAGTAATGTCAGAAAGAATGGTGATAATATAATACCAAACAGGTATTTTCTTCTAGGATTCAGGAGAGAGTGTAACTTCATACTGTCAGTAGAGAGGGGTGTTTTTCATAACAAATAACTCTGTTGTAATAAAAATTTGTTTCTGTGCCAGGTAAATTTTCTTCCATGCTCCTTGATGTGCTGCTGTAATCTATTACACTGGCAATTCTGAGTAAACTTAGGATGTTCCTGAGACAACCAATCTGTTATTCAAGCACACTTAAGGCTTCCTTTTCATTGATTTTTGGTACTTGATTGATTGGTATTTGATTCTTAATAAGGTATTCCCCAAAATGTGGTAGTGCAGAGTTCTTAAAAAATAAATCAAAAAAAGTTATTTGTTTGATTTTTCTAGTCTATGCCTTTTCTCTGCTGGTATAGTCAGAACAACCTTATCTCAGTCTAGCTGTCCATACTGCAGCTATTTTCATTGGATTTTTTTCCTATGGAAATTTCCATGATGTTTCTCATCTTCACCTCATGATGACTGTTCTGTTTTTCATATGGTGTTGTCTTTTTCTAATTTGATTCATACTTATAGGCTCCAAAGATCTCTTGCTCATTATGCTACACAGCTGCCAACAGTGCACACTACTATCGTAGTCCCCAAAAATTAGCACTGGTTAACCTGATCATATTTCCATGTCTAACAATTTTTAGCTTTTCAGAGTCCTCAAGAAAACTTGCAGTGAATTTAGCACGTCAGACTCAAGGTCTAAAGAAAGCCATTTACCAGACTAGACCACAAGAGAGTGGCTATTTAAATCAACTTCTGCTTGATAATCAATAGGTTTTGAGTTCATCCCCCCTAATTCATGCACACAGTTCCTCATGTGCTCTTTAGTGGATGACAAGTAGGTAGGCATTTCAATGTCAGAAGCCTTACGAAGGTTTATCTGCGTCCAGATCACCTAACTGGGGCTGTGCAGCCTTTTCATCTGTGCTTCTCAGGACAGAGAAGTGCACTAAATATTTATGCATGTTCATTCACAAATATTCACATAACATCTACATGATGTATGCAAAAAAAAAAAAAAAGGCAAAGTATACCTGAATGGCAGGCATTTAGTCATAAGACTGAGAGCTGACCTCTCAAACACAGAAAACACCAGTGTCTGTTTTGTGCTTTATGAATTTTGTGCTCAGAATAATTTGAACAGCCTGGCAGCTGCCCATTCTTAGTGCAGGGATTCATTAACAGAGAGCATTTCTAGTAGAAGGAACAGATACAGAAATTTGATGATTGACATGTCAACTTCAACTCTACACATGGTATTGGCTATTTAACACTCATCATTAGCTTTCAGCTGCTACAATATAAAGACAGAGATATAAAGGTCTGTCAGGGTTCTGCCCTTGTCTCATTTAACTTTACCAAGTCATGGGACAAAGTACTTGAAATTTTACTGTGTAGTACTTTTTATGTGCTGCAAGTTAGTGGAAAACACAATTTCATAGCTCCTTACACTCTATGAGAACCAAAAAGAATAGATTTTTCCAAAAACCCGAATATTTTCATGTTAGGCAAATAAGTCACCATCTGATCCATGCTGGTCTGAAACACTTCAGTGAAATATTTTCCAAGATTATTTATCAAAATATGATAGATAAGACTTGGTTTTTCCTCCTCTGATTGTATTAATTTCTGTGTTATTTCTTTCCTCTAAAAAATCTAACCTCAATGTTTTTGTTCCTGGATTGCACAATATGAAACAAATATAATACAAATAAAAATCCTTCATGAACTGTTATCTTTATCAACATACTTCAATCTTTTCTAAAGTAATGCTAAATGACAGCGGGAAGATTTCAAGAATAAAACTAAAAACAGTTGGGGTATAAAGCTGGTGTCAAGACCCATGAAACTAGGGAATGTGACTGTATCCCACTCATTCCCATTTCTTGCTAGGAAAGAAATGATTTAACTTAGAAAATTATGAACACTACCTACAGCATTGTTATTTCTTTAACTATAGTGATATATCTCTGAATGATGCAGTCTACATCTGCATGAGTTAAACTAAACTCCTTATTGTTTAAGTAAATGTCCTTACTTTCTGAGCTGCCTACTTTCCAACTGGCATGTCCATATATTCCCTTAAAAATGAATAATTTTTATTGTTAAAGCCTAAGTAAAGACTGATAAAATAATTTCTCTCCCAGTGTTTCAGAAAACCTGCCAGGCTGAGATTTAATTAATTTCATGTGATTCTAAACAATCTTTTTTCATTTGAATTCCTAAACTGACAAGATAGCTGTCTGGGTGAAATACTGGCAGGGTACAGGAAGGGCTGGTGGATCCCTGCTCAGTCCTTACAGGTTGGGCTCTGGGAGCTGCAGGAGCTGCCCGTTGAGCAAGCAGGGACTAATGGCCACAAACTGAGCTGAAATGGGGTTTTGGGCTGTGGGCAGGAGTGGGAGAAGGCTCAGGGAAGGGTCTAAGAGAGGGTAGGTCACAAAGGCCTAAATAAAGGTCTTTTCTAAGCCTAAGTAAAAGGTCACTACTCTTGTCCCACAGTGCCTAGAGTGATCACCCCAAAAATGGAAGAATTAGCATAACTGTCTTTTCTGGCAACAGAGATTTTGATCTACTTCTTGAAATTACTAGACTGCATTGTGTTTTCAAGTACAGACTCTTTTAATGACGTGATGCCATCCATAGTTCCAGCTACTATGGATGCCACCTACTAACAATGGTTTTGTACTGGTTTTTTTCCCCTTGTCAAAGTTAGGCAGTGAATTCATCTCAAATTTTTTATGTAGTTCTAGGGACAAACCCCATAATTTTCACTAATCCGATTTTTCCTTAGGAAGCCCTCCAGGTCTTAATGCTATTCTTTTGTTTCTTAGCAGTGTAGTACTATAGATCTGCATCTTGTCATAGCTGAGTTACACTATGTTCAAATCAAGAAGGTTCAGAAACCTCTAGAAATTATTTAGGTTGTCACTACAAATGAATGGAAGACAGTAGAAATAACCTTACTGACAGAAATGATCTCTGGATCCACATCTAGAAATGAATTTATTTTGGCTCCAATTTTTTCTTAGACATGTAATAGATTAAACGTATTTCAATTGTTAGTAGATTGTGAGTAAACAATAAAATTATAGAATAGGATAAATAATGAACTTCTCAGAGTGCTTATATGTCTGATATGTATGTGATGAGTATCTTGTTTGGAAAAAAAATAAGAGGAAATTTGAACAATTTCCAAAGTTTTTTACTGTGCTTACTAATATCCCAAATCTTCACTATTTTCTGTTAATTATTTGTTTGTTTTCTTTATTTCTTATAGTGATTGAAACACTAAAAAAATCACTTAGTGACTGAAACATTAAAAAAGGTAAAATCCAAAAGTAATACTTAATTTATTTAAAGAATTTTCATGCTAACAATGCAAAGTTATACAAGAAAATAACTATTGTCTCAATATGAATTCATATCTTCAGATATAAAACTACATAAGTGATCTTTTCTGCAATGATTACACTGTCTCTCAGTGTAGAGAAAATTGTCTCTGTCATTGTCATTTTTCTTTGTCATTTTAAAGCTTTAATGAGTTTATGTCAGAAGACTGTAAATAAATGGCAGATAATGAGGGTTTGTGGAAATAAAAAGACAATTTTATGGCAGCTTTCATTTTCTTTCAAACTTTTATATTAGTTCCATATTTTCTATTTCATGGAATCTTAGAATGTGAAAGGGACCCTCAAAGATCATCTAGTTTCAATCCCTCTGATGTGGCAGGGATGTTTTTGGATGGTTGTATGCAGAGGGTAGTGGTCAATAGCTAGGGGTCCCGATGGACATCAGAGACAAGTGGCATCCCCCAGAGGTCTTTACTGGGACAAGTGTTATTTAATATCTTCATCATTGACATAGGCAAAAGGATCCCTCAGCAACTTTGCAGATGACACCAAGCTGAGCAGTGCAGCTGACACACCTGAAGGGTGGATGCCATCCAGAGGGACCTGGACAAGCTCAAGAA
Organism: Rhadina sibilatrix; assembly: GCA_013400275.1. NCBI lineage: Eukaryota > Metazoa > Chordata > Aves > Passeriformes > Phylloscopidae > Rhadina > Rhadina sibilatrix. The sequence goes on along the minus strand of VWYO01001796.1, from coordinate 412,679 downwards.
GTGGGCTGGTGGAAATGCCATGAGTTTAAACAGGACCAAGTGCAAGGTGCTGCAGCTGGGTCAGGGCAACCCCTGTACCAACAGAAGGCTGGGAGAGGAACAGAGCCAGAGCAGCCCTGCCAAGAAGGACTTGGGGTGCATGAGAGGCTGGACATGAGCAGGCAAAGTGCCCTCCCAGCCCAGGAAGCCAATTGTATCCTGGGCTGCATCAAGAGCAGTGTGGCCAGCTGCTCAAGGGAAGGGATTCTCCCCACCCAGTTTGATGATACCCCACCTGCAAACTAAAAGGATGCCACAGAATTTTTAGCAATGTATTAAGTGGAAAAAAAAAAAAAAAAAAAAAAAAAAAAAAACAAAATAATTGTCACACNAAAAAAAAAAAAGAAGTCTAAATAATTGTAAGCACTAGAGCCCTTGAAAAAAGTATATGAAGATTACAGAATCTACATCACTGAAGATTTAAAAAATTCATTAAGACATATCCTGAGCTGCCTGATCTAGCTTCAGAGTTTGGCCTGCTTTCAACCTGCTTTAGAATTGGAATACCTTAGAAATTCCTTCCACCCCAGAACATAAAACAAATGTAATCCCTTATCTCATATCTCTTCTAGTTTGCCAAAGTCATTTTTGAAGGGTGAGATTCCAAAGTTCAACTGCAAGTAGCAAACTCAGTACAGCACCTGGTACTTGTGAGATATGCCCATTCCTCCATGCATATACCTAGTGAGAAAATAGTTTATTCTTAAAGTCTCTGAATGTATGTGGGTATATAAAAAATATTGAGAACAGCAGATTTGAATCAATGTGTTTTATGCAACTTCTGAGCTTCTTGTGCCTAGAACTGTTAGGAAAAAATAAATGAGTCTCTCTGTTGTCTGATGTGAAACAAGGAATAATCTCTTTTTTGTATCTTATACACTTATCACTTGATACTAGAGAGCTGAAGCAATAAAACATGATTATCATGGTATGCTCAAAAGGTATATACAGAGAAGTTTATTTGTAGCTCAGCTTGGATAGCAATTGCTTCATTTGTATACTATTTCTTTTAATAACTGTTAATCATTCTTTTAATCATTTTAATGATACTATCATTATATATAATACATTATAGATATAATATTTATATATTGTTATATATTGTTATATATAATACATATATATTATATTTATAATTTTTTTTATATTTTATGGTGCTATTATACATTTTTAGTGATACTATACTAAGACTATTTAATCTGGAAACCTAGTCTTGCTGGCTATCAAGTGATGTACAGTCACAAAGAGCAGTGAAGTGAGATGAAGATTTCACATGGAGAACAAAGCTTGAGTGTTAAGTACTAAGCAGTAATATTTTTAATCTCTGTGGGAAGAAGTTTAGGATGTATGCATCTGAGAATCCCCTGGGGACTGATGTGACATTGGTGTCGGCTATGAGTCAGAGAAGCTCAGGAAAACCTTTTTGAAAGCTCTTTAGTACAGCAGAATTCTCAAAACTATTAACTACAGAGAACAGAATTAAAGATGCATACTGCTAAAGTATGCCCAGCTCTTTTAGAGGCTACAATATGTCAGAGTGTGAACAAGCATATTTTAAAGTGACAGGTTAAAAATAATATTCAACTATTAGCCTTATTTACTCAAAGATAAACTGTTTTATTTAACTACTAAATTCTTTATCCTATATCATTACACCATTTTTAAAATGCAGTTTGCTTTATTTTTCCTCCAGCTTTTCTTCTTCAACTAACTACTCTGCTTGAAACATATGGATCTATCAGCAAGACCAAAAAGAGTGGGTTCAGTCCTCACCTATTTCTGAGAATAAGGAATATCTTCGTTAAAACCAAATGTAAATAATCTCCATTAGAGGACAAGACTGTACAACATATTCAAAATATCATGGTTTACAAATTGTCAGGAAGGGCTTTAAGTGGAATCCAAGTCCTTGATCCCTGCACAAAACACAGACCTTTGAAAGAAAAACCCTGTAATCAAGATCTTATGCTTATTAAAAGGTTTTAATTACTGCTCTTGCATTAGGGATGAACACCATTCCCAGAGTAAAAATAGTAGAAAGGGTGGCATTCTTCACCTCTAAAGTTTAAGCTTTTGCTTAAATATTTATGTTTGTATTTATATAATATATATTCTACAAATATATATTAAGCTGTAAAAAAGCATTGTAATGTGACACTCGGATTAGATGTTAAAGAGAGGAAAAGGCCTTGATAAGTTATACTCTCAAGGAATCCACTGGTTGATATTAGGAATAATGTCCTGATGTTCCTCACTCATGATAGGGAGAGCTGACTCATGTCCCTCGTGGTCTTGGAGGCAAGTCATACATGATTAGAGTGGAAAGAGTGGTTCCAGTGTCCTGCTGTAAATTGTGGTGATGAACTGTTGGGCTGGGTGATGTGTTCATGATCATTCCCCAATGACATGATTTATTACCCTTTTCTACAGCTCTTTTCACAGTCCAGGTTCTTCATCTTTACCATCAGCTATTCTTATTTACTCTTTCCCCAGGGATCTCAGTTTTGCTGACTTTTTACACCTTCTTGTTATTCATGATGTGGTTGCCCTGGAAAATTCCACCTTGGTCAGCAGTTCTGTAAGGTAATGCCTCTTTTTATACACGGTTTTTCATTTCTGCCATTTCTCATGTTGTTGTCATCTTAATTTAGTAAGGCTTGGCCAGCTACATTTACTCTTTTACACCTGTATTTTCTCTTGCTGTTCCCTTCTTAGTGCAGTTCAGGACTTTTTTTCTGGATACTCCAAAAAGAGTACCAGCCCATAATTTCTGTGTGTTTATCTGGTCTTTAATCTGCGCTAGATAAATAATTGTCTCTAGAAGAGGGCAGCAGAACATAAAATACTATTGTCACCAAAAAATGCTACTTACTGACTTTTGATTAACTTTTGTTGCAAAATAAGGGAAAGTATATAAAACAATGACTCTAAGAGACCATGTCTATTATTGATGAGAACAGCTCTGAATTACCATCCCATAGTAATAATATTTTGTTTTCCTTTTATTTATAGTTCTTCCAGTTTTTAAGAGAGGGGATAGCATGCATAGGCTGGTATATATTGAATGAGAGAGAGTGCTGACAGAGCAGAAATGGCATAGCCTGTGAGCAAATGGAATAAAACAATTAATACATATTTCTACTTCAACTGATGGTTCTAGAGATTAAAAATAAGGTAAGATATAAATGAGTGAGAGACAGGCCTTACATGTACATCCGCTGATGGTCATCAGGGAAAATGAATAAAAATAAACACAGACTTTATTTTAGGCAATACTTTCATTAACGTCCAAGCCCCTCAATAGATCAGACAGGACCAAATTCACCTTAGTCCCCTAGTTCTTGGCAGCAACTACTTCAGGTATTGGACAGAGCTTCAGATGGCCTAAACATGAATCTTTCCATAGGTTCTGGAAGAGATATAATGATTTATAACCATTGAAATCCACCATTGTGCTTTTGCAAAGGATGTAAATCAGAGCAGAGACAGATCTATTGATTTTTCCTCTCATTTCCTTGTCAATGCCTTCTACTTTGTAGGGCTTAACATTTTCTCATCAGTTCTTACAGATATCACCTGCACTGATTTTAGTCAGTCCTGAGGTATAACAGCTTCCAAACAAGTGCATAATTAAATAATTCATTTAACACTTTCTTTATAATCAGAGAAATAATGAATAACAAAGTGAATAATAAAGAGTAAAAAATGCTAATACTAGCTCATTGTGTAAGAATTTACTTATATTTTGATTTACGTTTTAGACCATGAAGCTGTAATCTAAAAATGTGTAGATAAACCACTGCTATAATGACTTTGATACTATAAATAATGATTACTTATTTTATAAGCCCTTGAATGAACTCAGTTTTATTTCAAAACTATATAAATAACCTGCCCTCTTTACATATCAGATCATTAGTGGAGATTTATACAAATAATATGGTGATTTATTATTGCTCTCTAAGGTATCTAGTTGTATTTTATGACCTGATTTCAAGCATGAATGTTGTCAATGATTTGCTTGAACTAAAAAATTTATCAGTAGAAACAGAATAACTGAAAAACTGGGTGCTGTACTCTGTACAAATTGAACTGGTAATGGTAGAAAAGAAAAAATGTCTGTTAAAAATTATCTCTGTAATAAGGAAATATTTCCATTATGTACAATAAATAATATACAAAGATGTTAATATACGTGAAAAGGAGTTATGGTCATCAGCAAATTAATGTTGAACTTGTTTTGTGCATTATTAATTTAATACTACTAGTAAATCCATACAATATTTGATCTGCACTTAAGATTACATTGATCAATTTCTTTGGTCATTACAGAGACGTCTTAGGAGGTTTCTGTTTGTATCACTATTTAACAACTCTTTCACTTTTTTTTGCATGAAACAGTCAATTAAATGCAGTGCAGTCCTATGTCACTTAAACAAAAATTCTATGAACATCAAATATTTGCACTGTATGGAAAAATACTGGAGGATTGATTTTTTGATAAAAGGATTTTCTATGTGTCACTGTAATACTGCATAATTGGTCACTTTCTTCAAGAGGAATTTTGCATGTTTATATCGTAGAAAAAAGCTTAATACTGAATCTTTTACAGTAATGTTTCTGGAATAAAATTGTAATGCTTTATAATTGTGGTTAATTCTCTAAGGAAGGGAAAATTTCATGAATTTTATTTCTTTTTGTCCAAATATTTTAATACTTGTTCCTCCTGTAGATTGACGAGTCTTAAACATAGTGTCACAAATAATAAACTCATTGACAATTCAGCACCACTTAATGCTAACAGTCAGAGAAAGTGTTCATAGTCCTTTGTTGCTTTAATTTGCTGAATTCTTTAATGTCCTATCCCGAGATGCTGCAGATTCTAGTTAAAGCAACCTGGACTAGGCACTTCCAGGTGTCACACCCCTACCTTCCCCTCAGCACACAGAATGACTGACAGAGCCAAAGCATCCTCAGAAGAATATATCACATTTCAGATACATAATGGCCCTCTTCCTGGTCAGGCTTAAATTCCTTTCTTAAGATTACGAACAAAATTTTTTATCATCCTGAGAGGTGTGTTTTACCAATACATATATTTTCCTAGCTCTAGGAAAAGAAAAAAAAAACTTTATTTCATTTAGCAGTTTTGACAATGCTGTACAAATCTTTTCCATACACAGAGGGCCTGCTCTATGACTTAGTATTGTTGATCTCCAAAATAAACAGCATTTTGACTAGGTCAAGTGGCACAATTCAATAAAATATCAATTTTTAAAAGATTTGTATTGGGAAATCTATCTTTCTTTTCTAACCTCCCAGAACAGTAATTTCTTTGGCCTTATTTTCAACTCATCCTTACATTTATAGATTTTTCTAGCACTGTTACTTTGTGCTCAACCATTTCATAGCTGCTGCATGGAGTAATATTAAAGGATAGGTCATCCTGCATAGCTGCCAGTAAGAAACATTTTAAGGTTGTGTTGGATACATTTATTTTCTCTTTCCAGTCAATTATTTAATCAACATGCCTACTATAGGAAAATAATGTGCAAAGTACAATGGGACATGCTATAATATCCCACTGTTCTTTAAACACCTACATGTTGTTTCATAGCATTGTAATTTTTTCATACTTTGTAATCACTCTTTATTGACACCCACTGGACGTTGGCTAATACAATGACTAAAAATCCATCTTAGAGTTTGCTAATAATGTCTAAATCTATTTGCAATCTATGTCTGAATAATTAAAATAAAAATATTGCCCAGTCTGCTTTTTAAATCAGTACTTGCATGTGGAAAATATCAGTAATACAAAAAGAAATTTTTAATTTCAGTATTTAATTTTCTGTTATATTGTTAGTTGTAACATTATTAATAGCAGTCAAGTTACTTTAAAAAATATTTTATTATTTCACCAGGAAGGTAAAAATCATACAAATATATACAAACAGTAATAGAAAAGTTCCTTGCACCTACATTTAACTGCTGAGCATGCAGAATTGTGTGCTTGACAAGTCCAACTCCTTCCTCAGCATCCATGTAATTCTTCATTTTAATTAGATTTCTTGGCAAAGATGCAGACCAAAAGCTCATAACTCTCCTTTGACTGTTTTAGATGAATCAGCCTTGCTGTGATATAGTGCACACCTACACACTCACATGCTTCTTAGCTGTCTCCACAGGATAGCAAGAATTAAATTAAAAAGTCACATGGGCACCTTGCACAATGGGAATAGTGGAAAGTTAGGCATTTTCACACTTATTTCCAGAGTGATATTTCACTCTTACATCTTCTCAGTGCTCCAAGTATTTAACTAGGGATTTCTTGCAAAAACTTAATATGATCCTATGAAAAGTGGAGTGAAAATCACACTAGAATGTCTCCAGCAGCTGTATAGATTTTATCTAGAAGTAAAGAAATGTGATCCAAGCCATTTCATCCTGGGAAATAAAGACTGATTTCCCCAAAGTGCTGTTACCCTGTTCCAGCTCATCCTGGTCCAGCATGGGTCCTTCCCGTGGGGTCACTCAGGAGCAGACTGCCCCAGTGTTGGTCCCCTGCAAGCCACAGTTGATACCAGGAGCCTGGTCCTGAATGATTCTGCATGGGTGACAGACAGACAACCAGCTCAGTAGCTGTACTGGACTGAGACAGGATTTGTTCTTTGCCTTCTTAATGTTTAGTTCATTGTATCATGATGTATTCCATTCTTCCTATACTGTTGGCCATAAGAAAATGTTTTTTGAAAGCACACTGACATGTGGACTTTTTTTTTAATATGCCAGTCTATTCAAGTTTTAATAACTATAGAAATTCAGGAAGACTATAAAAAAGTACAAAAAAAAGATTTTTGTCTGAATTAGATTTCAGCTTTGCAGAGTCTGAGAGGTTTATGCTTAAGGACTGTTAACAAATAGAAAAATATTCTTTAATTTCTTCTGATGTGATTTCAATTTGTCGTCACAGTACAGCCTGCATTCTCCTTACTGACCAAATCCTTATTGTTTCTCTGTTATTATGGAAAGACCTTGATCTCCAGTTGATAAAAGTAATAGAGACCATAATGGGACTATAATGGGTAAAATCAAAGGTCAACCTATTCCAACATGTGCTAGTAATAAAACACTTAGAAATGCAAATATGAGCAGTGCAATTCTAAGACACTCACTTCACTTCCTATGATTAAATGTTCTGCAGCTTTTTGGGCCACAGAGGAATTGGTGGTAGTTGGTAACCATCAGTGGGGTGTTTCTGACACAAGTTTACTGTGTTCTTTTTGATCCCGTGAAATCATTTGGCATCTGCAGCATCCCATCGTAAAGAAATTCCAACTTAGCTACATAGAAAGAAGTTGTGTTTTGTCTGTAACATGCTAGTTCTAGTGGAGCTCCTTATTATGTACTGCACAAGAAAATAAACAGCTGAGGCTGATTTCTTCAAACTCCTTCTGTTTCTAAAAGCTGTTACCCATCATCCTCTCCATCATCTCTTCTGCAGACTGAAGACAATTCATCCCTACAGTTACAGATGTCCTTCCTGCTCCTCTTTGTTCCTTTTCCATTAATGATTTGTCTAGTTTCTTTTATTTTATTAGTCATTCTTAGCATTTGGCTTGCACATTCATGTGTACATCATAGCAGTAAAGCTTTTTCACATTATTCCATTTATTTATGTTTAAGTTTAGTTGTCATTTAATTTAATTCCACAATTCTTAACAGTGACCATTTATATACTATGCTGCCTATCTTAGCAGATATTGTCAGTTCATATTTTAATTGTTTTGCAGATCAGCTATAAATGTCTTGCTAAAAAAAAAAAAAAAAAAAAAAAAAAAA
>VWYO01001796.1:365851-394971 GCA_013400275.1 Rhadina sibilatrix | reverse complement strand
TTTTTTTTTGTGATTTTCTTTCTTTTCCCCAGGATGCCTAATGACCCAGCCACATCTCCACAGAATCCATAGAAAATAGAAGGGCACACACTCTACTATGGTTAAGAAAACCCAGAGGTTCTAAAAGTCTCAAAGTGTTGCAGTATCCTGAGACTAAAATTTCATAGAATAGTGGTGTGGTAGTAATAGTGGCTGTGCTCCCACAACTTCAAATTTTGTGATCATATTTCATTTCATGTCAGGGCAAGAATAGTGAATTCTAAAGACACAGAACTGCTTCTAGTGGTCTGGGAGTGTTTTTGTGGATTTTGTTTGAAAAGTAACATTAGGTGCCACATGGGTAACCAAACCTTAAGGATAACCAAACTTCCAATTTGAAGCTTTTCATTCTTTGATAGTTTAAAAGGTTTAGATAAAAAAAAAAAAAAAACCTCTAGAGAAGAAAACAATATAGATAATAATTCCACAGTGAATGAACTCAGGTTTTTCTTATTCTTACATTGAATTACAGCTTTTTGAACATATAAGTTTCTAATATTAAATTTTTTCTCAGAATCATGCATTTGGCTGCAGTGCATGAATGTTGTTACACTGTGTCAACAATTCAAAGAAAACATGAAGCATTTCCCTTCTCTTTTCCCTCTGTTTAAATTTTAGAGTACCAAAAGGAAGTGTTGCTGATATTTTTGCTGACAATTTCTGCATGGTTATGATGCTCAATAATAGGTGATATAACAAAAAGAGTTTTATCATCAGGCATAAGAAAGGGAGCCAGAGAGGGACTGAGTGCAGGAGTGTGAACACCCATGCTGTACAAATGGTGTTAATTTCTTGCCTCTGTCACCCACAATATGCCTTGTTGGTAGTGCTGCAGCTGTGATGAGAAAAATGGATATTCTCAAATTGTGTTCCTTTCAGCTTCTACCTTTTGTAAGGTCACAATATGTAGGGAGTGAAAGAGTCAGCACAGAATATTACTTATTCTGGAGCAGCTTTAAATTTCTGGAAATTCAGTCACTTTGTAGCCTGTTTCTAGCACAAAAGCTGCAAAAAATCTTTATTTTATTCTTTTGTCATTTTCCTACTGAGCAGAATATGCCTTTGAATTGTTATTCTATCTATCTTAAAATTGTGAAGATTTGCAGCTTCTTCAGTTAACTTCATATAGCAGAGTTACTAATCAGCATCTCAACGTGCCCCATCAATGTGTCCCCTTTACTCAGGACACTTCACAGGTATAAACTTTCAATGAACAGTCATGTGAAAGCCCAAAATCAGCTACACTGCACATTTTCTGTTAGCTAAGGGTCAGCCTCTCAGAAGACAAAAGTTATTGATGATATCATTATACTTTGACTTAGCTAATAATTCAGGGTTTGTTTTTTTTTATTAGTTGTGAATATTGGACTTTTAACTTTTCAGGAAAACTTCAGTGTCACAGAGAGAGTACTGTGGTTAGTGTAGCTGGTAAAGATACAATCATTTCAATATGCACTTTGCAATGGCTAAGGATTTGGTCCTTGGGGGTTTAGCATAAATTAATATCAAGAAGAATAATTTAAAGAATAGTACTGACTGTGAAATTAAATGTGTTTGAAGACATCTACTTTCAGCACTGCTAAGTCACCCCTGGAATACTATCCAAAGTAACAGCTCTTTGCTGTGAAAAGATAATGATAAAATAGACAAGCAGGATGAGAAGGAACAAACAGAGTTAGAGATGAAAGCTGTTGAAAGATCAGAGTTATCTGAAAAGTTAATATATTAAGAGGAAATATTTAAAACCTAAAATTTTATCCTTTGGGGAAAATTGTTTAAAAGTGATAGAGGTATAATTAAGAACAAGCAAACCTGTGGGCAAGAGGTGTATGGCTGAACTACAGAAAAACAAAACTAAACTGGAGAGGTGGAGGCTTCCAAAAGCAAAGAAGTGAGACAAAAATGGTTTCATTGGGGTTACATGAGTAGAAAATTCATAAAAAGTTCAGGCAAGTATTTTGAAACTGCAATATCTTGCTTTGTAACTCTAGATTTTATTAGAAGAGCAATAGAAGAATATAAAGTAACTTTTCATATTTTTTCAAAGTCTCACTTCCTTGAAGTATGGAGTACTATTAAAATCTACAGTTTTACTGGTCAGATCTTGGACTTCAAAAATGCAAACAAACCCTATCTAATGGAATACATCTTTGATTTTACTTTCAGCAAAGCCTTCTTTGTATTTATACTGCATCCTGTAAGAAAACTCTCTTTTCTTTTCCATACTAGATGAAACTGGAAATTACAGTTGATTAAAATGGGAACATTTCTTGGAAAACTTTGATTTTATTGATAGATTCTTTCATCTTCGTATCAGGATTCTGAAGTCAAAGACAACCAAGAACACTTGTTCTTCTGATCAAAAACAAAATCTACTGAAAAATACCATTTAATGGTTTATCAACAAAAAGAAAAAGTAAGACAGCAAAATAAATTTCCCCAGCTAAAAAGTTAGTAGCCAGTCTAAGATAGACTTGATCTCCTTTCCCATGAAAAATTTTATTAGGTCCAGAAGTCTTTTACTCCTGTAGAATGAAAACAAATACTGAAACCTTATTTTCTAAAATGGACTGCACCTGTTTTGCCTGAGCCCTGCTACAAAAATAGAGTAAGTAAGATGAAAAAGAGAAAAAGAATAACAGCTAAAACACCATGACCAGAGACTGTTATGGAGAAAAAAAAAAAACAGACAAAAGAATTGGATGAGTCTTGGCTTTGAGCTGGATTCTATAATATCCTTGTTTAGGCATAGCTTTTTAAACTGAATTTAACATTTGTGAACAGCTGCACATGAATAGCACAGGACAACAAAATTCGTTCCTTGGACCCAAGCCAAAGCCAATTAAAACAAGTGTAAAATTTTCATATGTTCTGATGAGCTCTTTTATCCTCAAACTAGACAAAGTTTGGCCTCAAATGGTATAGGAATATCAAGCTTCAATTCCTGAGACTCAATTCAAAGAGTTCAGTTGTTTCTGAGGAGATAATCTATATCCACTGAGAGGCTCCTGTTTGTTCTTGTGTGTGCGTGTCAGGATGTTTTCATCTTTGGTTGTATAACTTAGTGATAATGGCATTAATAGTACTTATGAAGTGGCTGTGCTCAAGCTCACCAATGATTTGCTTTAGGACTTGCTAATAGATGAGTAGATTGAACTAAGGAAACCCAGATGCTTCCATATCTGAAACAGTCTCTGGATGGGTCATTCACCTGTACATACAAGTAGAGAATGTCAGCATATACTGCTGTGTGTTCACACAGAAAACAGGAGTACAATGCATGAACCTGCTGCTCCTCAGAATCTTTTGTTCTGTGTGTTTTTGAATTCCTATTACTCCAGGGGAGAAAGGAGATTTCTCTTGTCTCTGTTTACTAGATGTATGGACACATACCCCAAAAGCATAGACAAGGCAGCCTCCCTGCCTCACTCCACACAGCACTACTATCACAGGTACCAGTATCACATAGACTTGACTAAAACCCCACAGAACTGCCCCTCAGGTGCACAAGCCCCTGCTGCCTCAGCAGCTCAAATTCTCAATAAGCAGCTAATTTTCTAAACTAGGTTTATGCTAATAAATTGAAAACTGTAGGACTGTTTCCTAATAGATAATACTAAGATTTTTGGTGCAAAAGCACACAGGATTTGAGTTTCTGAACATACCTAATTTTTTCTTCTGTGTTTATTTAATATTGTGTGTTTAGCTAAATAATGTGAAGGATTTTTTATCCAGGATTTCAATTGGGTAATGTGGGTGGATCTGATCTGTCTACATGCTGAACATGGGCTGTTTATGGTCTGATTTTACATTGTGCATCACCTGAACCACTATGCAAAATGACTTTTTAAAATAAGATGATGATGAAGGGTTAATATTTTATATTTAAGCACATTATTTGTGCAAATTTTTCTGACTTAAAGAAACCCTAAACATAGAGGCTTTGATATATGGGCTTTTTATTAGGTGTACCCAGACAGTCAGACACTGGAACTAAACAAATAAACCCTGGGGGATAACACTACTACCAACTTCAAGAACAGCTTTTGGGTTTCTTAGGGGCTTGATTTATATTGTTTCCATGCAAATGTAGATTCTTTTATAGGAAAGAAAACTCTGAAATGAATGCTGGAATTTAATGCCTGACCCTGTCTGTTCTGTGTAAATTAAAGAGCAACATGAAAGATGCATTTTTTTAAAATGCCAATGTACGTTGTTAAAATGCTAATATGATGAAGCAGAAAGTGACAGAGGTAGGAAAGGTGGAAGACTGAAGATTGTAAATGCTTACTTCAAACACAGATGGGAGTTCAAATGTGTGGTGTTCTAATATGTCCTGTTCAAGCACATTATTTTTCTCTTTACAGAAGAACAAGTACACAGAGGTTTAATGTCCCCTCTTCTTTTACAAACACAAAGTGACAGTAAGAAAAAAAATGTCCAACTACGTGCAAAAAAAAAAAACAACAAAAACCAACCAACCAAAAAAACAAACAAAAAAAAAAAAAAAAGCCCCAAAACCCCCCCAAAAAAAACCCCACACAAAAAAAAACCCCAACAAAACAAAAACAAAAAACCTCCAACTCATTGTATTTATTGACTTGTATAAAGGCTTTTTAAAGGCAAATCAGGCTGTTCAACCATAAAATGGCCTCTGGGAGGAAGAAATTTGGTCAAAATGATGGAGGGTTTGTCTCCTGGGTTGTATGGGGCCACAGTGGTAACTGAAAGCAGCAGAGCACTTCCTTCATGTGTTCTTCAACTTAACATCTTTTCCCCATCTGTGTTGGTTGACACAGTGCAAGCTTGTGTGGTGAAGTGGTGCAGATGTATTTTCACTGTGCTTTTGAAATGCTTGCTTTGGTTTTCTGTCCTATACCACTTACCACTTCCCACAACCCTTTCCTGCGTTGTATCCTTATACTTCCTACCCTCTTAATGCCTAACTTGGATGTTTGCTCTTCTATGTTGGACTTAAGTCTCTTTATTGTGCCATGTTTTTGTATGACCATGGATGTTTTAACTTCAAATCTCATTAATTTATATTACTTGATGGTAAGTCTCAACATTATTAATTTAGTGAGGGCTTTATTTGCAGAAGTCATCTTCAAAATTCCATCTCCTCATCTGAATGACAGCTACTGATTGATATTAGCTCTCCTGAAGGAAACAACATGCCAGGAAAGCCTGATGATCCAATTATCAGTGTCTAACACTTTTCTTTATCAGAAAAACACAAGTCCCTCTATCACTGATTAAAAGCTTTCCCTGCTTGCACCCTGACAACTTTCTTTGAGAGGACCTTGAATGAACCGAGGCTTTGAGGTGGATATACCCACAGCCTTTCATTAACCAAAATTGTGTTTTACTGTCAGAAAAATACAAAAGAATAAAGTAAGTTTTACAGACAGAACAACCATTTCTGCTTAGGAGACATTAAAAAAAAACCCTGTTTTGATAAAGATTCTACCTGGCTTGGCCATAATTTTTCCTCTGGTTGCCTATTCATCTTTTCCAAAGGCATCTTACCTTTGGGAGGTGCAATATTTCCTCTTCCTGAGGACTTCAGATTGCAGCAGGCAAAACAAAGCAAACAGGCAGGTTTCCTGCTCCTCAGCCAGAAAGTATTAGTGCTGCATGGTTAACAATAATACAGTCAATAACGGAAAACAAATATATTCAAAATTTCTTCCATCAGCTATGCAGAACAGTGCTGGTTCAGTGCATCTGTAAGTCCATGAATTACTGGGAGTTATTATCCACAGTTCATTCTATAATGTATATTTGTGCAACAGCTGTGAGGTGTTCTGGCAGTTATGCTCTTCCTTCCAGAAGAGACTCAAATGGAGCCTGTGGTTGTCACTACTCTGCCTGTGCAGGGCTGAGATCCATTTCTCCTGCTGCTTTATTCTGCCCCCAACCAAACCTCCAGATGGAGGGGAGGCTTCACATCTCAAAAGCAGTGTTGTTTTCTGGATCAAAGATATCAAGTATCATGTTCATTTCAAATTGAAGGGCATGTTTCAAAAACTAAGTAGTTATGAAAACACCTTTACTGTACTTTCTGCACATAACCCCAATAAAACAAAAAAGACAAGGAAGGACATGCCTCTGGTAGGGTGTTCTGGAAGAAAAAATAACCCTCCCTACTGTGCATTAGCTTGTTTATGAGTCTGTCATTATGAGTCATTAGCTGTCTGCCACATACTCTGTCTGCCATTCTGTTGTGTATGAAGCTTGATTTTGAGGGATAAACAAAACCAGGGATGATAATCAAGCTGAGAATCATTTTCTCATGAATACAGTGTTCATGGACACTGTGGGGAGAGCCAGTAGAACCCTATACATTATTTTTCATAAATATGGAGGCAGAGGAATTAAACCCACAAGAGTTAATCAAAATTTCAGCTACAATAGCACATCTTCTAAGAAAATTCTCTCGTCACTGGATTTAAAATTTTAGTATTGTTATTACAGTAAACATTTCTTTTCATTCTTTGTGTCTCATTAAAAAAATCTTAACAAAAAACCCCCAATCCAACCCAAAACTCCGAAGCCCAAAAATTCCACACAGCTTCCTTGATGTAATAAGAAAATGACAGTATCCAGTATCAGTATCAGAGGAACAAAAATGAGGACAGGAAAGAAGACAAGTTTATTTCCAATTCATAATTGAAAAGGAGAGGAAAAATTAAGCTAAAAGGAGTATAAGGTTTTTCCAATCCACCATAGACGCAGAGAAGGTGGCTCATCTACCAGCAGTGAGGTGTACAGCTCCAAAACGAAAATGAGTAACAGATGAGAATGCTAGAGACAGAAACTCTTGTGTAGTTTCCATACACAGATATTACTATATTACCAGTTTACCCACAGAAACGGTGCATGATTAGGTGAAATTGCAGAAATCTCAAACAGACCTTTTTTTTCTGATGGAAGATGTATTTGTGAAAAGCAGTGTCTCATAACCTCTGTTAGTGTAGTATGAGCTGCTAACAAACAAATTCAAATACAACCCTTGATACAAAAAAAAAAAAATGAACTACAAAAAATAAACTCAATAAAGACACATTTCAAAGAATCACACTCTACAGATTCTATAGGAAGTAATAGAGTAAAATTAGTACAACAGCCCACTCTGAGAGACCCTCCCACACCCCAGGTGACTGCTGGCTATGTGTTATAGTATTCTCTTTTGCCACAGCACAATTGATCAAGATAATACACGACAACATTAGATGCTCTGTTCGCATTTCAACACATACATGGGTATTATAATCTGAAAACTCATCTCGCTCCTCCCATGCCTGGAAATGGTGCCCACCAAGAATATCCACTCCTTGAATTAAAGCTGCCAAGTGTCTTCCAGCCAAGTAAGGCAATCAAAGATGGTTAAGAAAGCAGAAATATCAGGATAATTTATGAAAAACAACAATAAAGATAGCGACAAATTTCAAAAGCACTCACATAAAAAATACTTCCAAAAAAATTTGTACACTTTAATTACATAAAGTAAAAAAGTCATCTAAAAATTCCTCTGGAAACTTCAAAAGTCAAATGGATTTCCTTTTGGCATCCAGTTGTGCCAAATGTGAACCAAGGGAAAATATGAAAAAATCATTAGCTTCTGAAAATACATTAAAATAACATGGCAAATAAGGAAATGCTGAATCTAAAGTAAGAAAACTGTCAGTTATTTTCTTGGGAGTCAGTGTATTCCTCTGAGTAGTGTGTCAAAATCTAATCATAAGGTAAATGATAACTTTCTGGATACAAGGTAAAATGCAGGAGATAAACTACTTTGAAGTAGTGTTGAAAACATATGCAAAGATAAGAAAATGCATATGAACAGCAGTGCAAAGCAGAGGCTGTAGAAGCCATGCAAATCAATACAGTATGTGGAAGGATCAAAGAGGATAAAGTGAGAACAAAACCTATGCTGAAAAGGTCTTCCTCAAACACATATTGCTGCAAAAATAGAATGGACTACAGAGAATTATTGGCAACCCCAAATCAATTTGTTGAAATGTTCCCATTTATTTTAAAGGTGCCAAAATGTGGGAACAATTTTAATCCCATTTCTTCATTCATGGCCATGAAGTGTCAAACAAGCAGTACCAATAATGCTGCCTTCTCTTAAATTCAAAAAGCACCAGCAAAGTTTCAGTAATCTAATGGGAACTACCTCTCCTTGCACTTTACCACATGGTTTATATTGATTTACAAGAAATGGATTGGGCCTTTTCTACAGTTCCTAGTCATTCTTGCCCTTTCCAAAAGCAACTGAATAGGTCGTATGACTTACCTAGGACAAGTAAAAGTAGGAATTATATAAATGGAACAGTCTCTTGAAATGTCACGTTTCATGACTTCCTCAGGGTCAGAGTCCCTCAGACACTAGAGGCAAAGAATTGTCCATTTTCTTGATCAGTAAGTCATCGGCATTAGTGCAAAAACCCAACTGCTATCTTCTGTTCAGCTGTTTATTACAAAAACATTGAAAATATTCTCACTAATTTAAGGCTAATTTAAGGCTATACTCTTCATTTTTGTTTCCTTCCACTTGGGGGCCTTATTTAAGCCAGCTTCAAAACTAGAAGCTGAAAAATTACTTTAAAGCAATTAGCTGGTGTGCAGGCCTCAGTAGTCATTCAGTCACAAAGCATCCATGGCCTGAGTTGTGTTAACCCCTGAGTTCCCACAAGGGAGCTTGCCCTGCCATGGAGAGAGCGCAGCATATAAGCTGAATGCACAATGGCAGAGCTCCCCAGAGAGAAGTCTCCTTAGGAGACCGAGTTTCAAGTTATGGAGAGCAGACTGTTTCACCCCATGAGCCCTATGTTCTATGTTATGTCTATGTTATGTCTGTTGTGTTCTATGTTATGCTAATTTGTTGCACCACATTGGTTGTTTCCCTACTTCCTGGTTTTCCCCCTTCCCTGATTGGTACATTTTGGATCCTCTCCCGATTGGTTGTTTTCTCAATCCTCCCCGTGACTGGTCCAAGTTGTCAGCCCCGCCTCTCCTAAACCCCATATAACCCCACACTTTTAGCCCATTTGGGCATTCAGTCGTCGGTTCCTAGAGAATAATGAGCCTTCCAGACTGGACGGCTGCCTCCTGCTCATTCCAGTGTCGCCTGCGGAAGAGCTGCTGGGAAGAGCTGCTTGGAGCAGCCTCACAAAAAAGCTGGTAGGGAAAGAGCTGCCGGAGATAGCTGCCTTGCGCAGCTTCACAAAAGAGCAAATCACCACCGAGTGCCTGTGCCCCTCAGAAGCCCGAGCCACCAATTCCGGGACGGTCTCGCTGGGGAAGGTCATGGCCCTGGAGTGACCACTAGAGCGGTCACTGGCGGCCGGCGGCACTGAGTCAGGATCTCCTCACAGTACTGTACAATGTCGTTTCTCCATACCAAACTGTTTGTGAATCTAACCTGCATATTCCATTTTACATCAACGTATAACATCCTCTCTTATAGTAAATGAGGTAAAAAAAAAGATTGACAAAGAAGGTATACAAATCATATTATCCTTGGTAAACAGATGTGCTCCCCTAAATAACCCGTATTCATATTTGCTTGTGAAGTTACCTGAACAAGTCCCCTTTTAGGAATTCAGTCCTGGTCTGTGAACTGAAGTATGCAAAGAGAACAAGAAGAACTAAGGAAAAGTGCAGACACCATCTTTCCTAAGATGTTGCAGCCTGCACTGTGCTCAGGCTGCTGAGATGATCACCCTGAATGTAAACTTCAGTGCTGTGAATAGAAAATGCAACTTCAGCATTTATTGAGCAGAGACAGCTGTAAATGGCCTTTGGATTACTGTACATTAGTGGCTGAAGGAAGGCTTAAGCATCAGTTCACAGAGGGAGATTTTCTTGATTATAAATGACAAAATGTTTTAGTCCTTTGACTGCTTTAAATCAGAACTTTTAACCTATGCAGTTTTCATTGGTCTGATAACACCTGACATTTTGTTTATGACCTACAAATGTGTGATTATAATAATGTTTTAGTTTTCCTTTCCTTTACAAACCTTTCCTTTACATCTTTCCAGATTTCAGTTTTAGACACTGAGCAAATAGCAAACAAGAAAAGCAAAATTATTTGTGCACAATATAATTTCAAAGTAGACTCCTAGTTTTGTGGATCTGAACAAATATGTGTCTTTCAGACACATGAACATGTCTTTCAGAACTATATTGAAACTAAATCTCTTTCTGAAACAAAGATTATAAGCTATTGGTTATGTAGTTAGTACCCATTATCTCCTGTAAGGACAAAGTGAGACAAACTGACATAAACTAAAATACTTGTATTCCTTTTCTCCCGGAGAAGAAAGTCTTAGGCATGGCTCTGATACTGTAAATGAAAAGACTGAAGAGGATGAAAAAAATCACATTAAAATATGTTCCATAACGTTTTTCTATATGTTTGCTTTTTAGCCTTCTAGTTGAGACTGTATCTTTTATCCTCTTAGCTTGCTTGAATGTTATTTCATTTCAATCAATTACTTTGAATTTTTCTTTCATTTTACTTTATTGTATGTGTGTTCTGTCAATCAGTGAGATGATTTTATGTTACTTAAAAATATTATTCTCCTGTCAGCAGCTAATACAATCAAAGTCTCTCAATACTGTGGAGGTTAACAGTTCCATTTTACTGATTTTAAAAAGAAAAAACGTATCTGCAGGGATTTAAAAATGCCTCACAAGCAAGAATTAAAAACTTGGTGTAGTTTAGTCTGCACTTTCCTTCTTGCTGGTTAAAAGAGCAATACTGGCAAAGAGACCCTAGTCAAGTACAGTAAGCTGCTTATCCCTGTTTTTCAGTAAAGAATTATGAAGATTTTAATGGATTATTTTGCATTGAAAAATTTCTTGTTGAAACTGATATTTTCATGGGGAACTCCTAGCAGGAAAAAAAATGTCTGAAAAACTAATTTCAAAGTTGAAAATTTTGAATTAGTGAATATGTTCTTTCTACTAAAACAATAAACAAAAATATAATGTGCAGCTACATAATATACATTATTATTATTTCTATTTGATATAACACCTTAAGAAAGAAAACAGAAAAAGTAATCTCCCAAAAAATATTTCAAAAAAGTGTCTGCATATTTTAGTCTTATTTAATTAAAATATTTGCATAAAATAAGTTCTTATGTAGTCTGATTTCATTTCATACTTGTGTGGGTTACATTATATGAGTGCAGACTGAGCTTGAAGATACTACAGGAATCAGAATAAATTAAATGATACACTGCAGTACTTGGGATCCCAGTTATGAGGAAAGACTATGAATGTATTTTAGCTTTTCTAAGTAAATGAAAATTCAATATGTTCTTAATAGATAAATAAATAAATAAAGCATGATGTGCTTTCTCACAATTCTCTAAAACCCTTCAAGAAGTCTGTACCAGAGGTCCTTTCTCACTTTTCAGAATTTTCCACTCTAGAACATGAAGAATTGCGTATTTTCTCTATAAGTGCACTTGATAGAAATGAGGAAAAACAAATGGCATAAAACAACCACCACAGGATTTTTACAGGAGTGTCATCAGCCCTAATTATTAATCTTTTATGCTATATTTTAAAAAGAAAATTAGCTAGAAGACAGTAAGGTACTCAGTAAGCATTAATACAACATAAAGCTAAAAATTCCTTTTAATTTAAATTTTATTTTAGTGACAAAAAGCTTTTAAATACTAATCCTCAGGTGGAGTTGAATTATTTTAACTGGATGTTTACTTGTGTTTAACAAAAAAAATCATAAAATATTCTTACATAAACTGTGAAATTTTGAAAATTGCATAATTTTTTATTCCTTTTTTTTATGAAATTTTGAAAATTGCATAATTTTTTATTCCTTTTTATTATGGTTACAAAATTATTTGTGTCAGAAAAAAAAAAAAAAGAGACAGTCTTTTTTGTTTATCTTTAAGACTTAATATACTTATTGCTGTTCCTGGAACAGAGCTAAACCCAATGTATTGTAATGAAGTATTTGGGTCAGTTTGATGTTCACATCATGGAACAGACAGGTAACCTGAAGGAGGCTCTGAAATCTGGGATAGATTCATATCATCAGGTTTGGCAGAAGATCTGTAATCACAGGATATAATTGAAAAAGTCCTATCAAATTTATTTGTGCCTGGGGCTAACAACTCTATTTTGCAGCAAAAATAGATATTGAAATAATACTTACTTGTTAAAATAATTTTTAATAAGATTACCTTTATCATAGAACACTCCACAAGCTAAATAGAATATTCTAATTATGAAATTCCTAAAGCAATTAATTTAAAATCTCTTTACTAAAAAACCAGAATGCAAAATGGTAAGCGAAACACAGGAGGATACAATTACATTGTGGGTGTGAGTGATATTCTTAACTCATGCAAACAAGAGAGGCAAAGGGAGTGTTATAACTTCACTGCTAGCCCAGTTAAGAATGAGGTTAATTACCAGAACTGTTGAGACTCTGGTAAGAAAATTAAATTATTCAATTTCTTCATAATCCATAAGCAGAAATACATGCAATCTTTGTTAAAGAGCTATAGCTTTAGGAGCGTGTTGCATGATTATGTACATGACTGCCTATTCTCCCCCTTTTCCAAGTAAATTTGGGAAATGCATAAGGGGCCAGCCCATCTTTTTCAGTACTAAGCCTCATCTGCACTGAGCCTTCTGTTCTTCCAGAACTATCCTGATTGGCCAGCAGTTAAAAAAAAAAGCTTTGATGGCTTTGGGTCTGCAGCCAGGGAAGGAAGTATACAGCTGAGTTAGGATGGCTGGTTTCCACTTGCACCTCCTTTCAAGGGAGATGATAGCTTCACTTTGTATTTTCTAAAACTGAGAGTCAGCGCAAGTCACCAGCCATGCAACACGAACCAGACCAGCCTGCGTGGCAATTGTAAATAGGGATGGGAACGATTGATTAAGCCTGAAAAATAACTTTAATAAATAGCCAGACCCAACAAAAGAACATAAGCTGAATGCAGCATGGGGCGACCTCAAAAGACAGAACAATGGGGCAAACATAACAATATATACACTGCAATCTGAAGGCAGGGAACCAGTGAATAATTACATTACCATAAATGTCAAACACTGTTAGCCAATCATAGATGAGAACTCAAAACATTACCTGATATGGTGCAACTGCATTAACACACCTGTTCCCATAATCCCATTCTTCTCACCATAACCTAACAAAATGCTTCCCATCCTAGCATCCCAATTCCCATAGCCTCAGATTGATGCTGACCTCACTACTGGCCAGGGCCAACTCACTGTCAGTCCCTGCCAGTCCAACTCCCACAAGTGCATCTAACAGAAAGCAACAAAAAACTCTTTTCCTCTGAGCACACATATGGCCATAATTCTTATTCATCTGATTTTCCTAACTAATAGACAGGAAAAGGAAGAAATCAGTGGAATGATCTTATACATTATGTTGAAGAGAAGGTCTGCATTGATTTTTTTACCTTCCCTTTTATTGTGTATAAGTACACATAAATAAGATATTCTCATTTAGAAAATGAGAAAGTAGATCACTATTTTCTGCTCCTGTTTTCAAGCAACAGATTGTGTATTCCACCCACAGAATGGACACAGAGCATGTGTCAGGAGTCTCAGCATGGCAGGCAGTGGGAGCAGCATTGCAGCAAAGCCACAGCACTGCTAGGGAGGTGGCCCTGAATGCACACCAAGCAACAGGAGAGGTCTTGGTGGAGGCCTGGTTCCACAGAAATGGCAATGTCTGTTCCCCCAGATGCTAGTCCTGCACTACCTGGGTTGTGGATGCTGTGCACTGTGCCTGCTTTGCTCTGCCCTGAGCAGAATGTGTGGCACATCTGTGCCCTGTGAGGCACATCTCTAAGGCAGTCTGGTTTGAGGGTGAGTTTTCTTGTTTTTAGACATTTTTCAGAAGAAGAAATACTGACCATGGGGATAATATTTGCTGAACTCTACTACTAGATAGACCTTTTGCTTTCACAGAAACATCCACTGCACAAACAGTTCACTCTTGCAAGCCAGTTGCTTAAAAAGACCATGAGATAATTGCACTTGTGAACTATATGAAAAAGTAATTTATGTAATGTGATTTTATATCTCCTGCTTTACATTCCAGTTACTATGCATGTGTAATTTTAGGAGAATTTCCTTATCTAGGACATTGCCAGCACAAAGTACAAATGTCTTAATATTTCCTGCAAGGAAATATATCCCAGGTCTATGTGTCACAAAGCCAAGGTACTGATGAATCTTTATGATTCCTTTATAATGATTTCTTTATACATAAATAATATATGCAAAGGACAATGGATATATATTTTTGAATGCATTTTATTTTAATCTAAATAGTATATGGAATTAAAGACAAGGCTGACAGCACATGTAACAGCATATGTGAGCACATTGGTGAGGACAGGGGATGAAGCTATAGAGTACACTCGTGTAACATCTTCCAAGCTGATGGATGTGATTGTCAGTAATTGTATTTTATAAAATTAAAATGTTACATTGTGGCATGCAGCATTTATTCTGGGTTAAACTCTTGCTAAAGAGAGCCTCAGTCAGAGAAATACTGAACCAAGGAAGAAAGGCCTTTTGAGATATGAATAACTAAAAAAAGCAAGACCATAGTATTTCTAATGTATCTATGCACCATGCCCCTATATTTTTCATTGAGTATGAGCAACTCTAGGGTTGCTATAGAGTTTTCTCCATATTAATGTGGAAAAAAATATTATCCTTAACAAGATTTCTTCAACTACACAGAAAGTATGTATTCAATATGTACTCAATATGTATTTTAACCATTTCTCTTTAAATTTCTTATGTTTGTTTAATCTTTACATTAAACTACCACTGACATTTCTGTCAGACCATTTTGAGCTAACATATTTCATTAACAATTTGATCAACAATCTAGTTAATATACTATGCCACATGAAGGCAAAACCTTGCCTAAAAATTTTACGAATTATTTTAATTAGCTTTAATATATTTAAAAAGCAGGTTTTATAAAAAAAGCTTTGAAGAGTGAAGGTATATTAATGAAAGAATACTTTTTTCATAAAATTTTGAAGTGTAAATGACAATTATTATTTTATAATTTTATAACAGCATGCTAATGGGACTTTTAGGTCTCTTGTATTGTTTAACTGGCTTGTTCTCTGAGCACAACATATATAAAAAATAAGTAGACATTTGACCACTAGACCCACAGCTATGATTTTCTTCCCAGATACCACCAGAATTGTGCCTAATATTGTTGTGACTGCACTGTTTGAAAGAGAAAGATAAATATGTATATTCACATACAGCTGTAAATACATACATGCATATCCACATCTACATTTAAATACTTATGTGCATCTGAATGTTAGCTTTTTTTATATAAAAAATATAGCTATTTTATACTTATGACTGCAGAATCATTGGGTCCTTCGACTTCACCTCTATCTCCAAAAGTTCTGTAGATAAAATTACAGATCTTTAATGAAACAACTGTCCCAAAGTTCAACATAAGATATACAACAGGCATTGTTTGAAGAGACTGTGCAGCCCTTTAAAATATAAGGAAATGTAATAAATACAATTAAAATAATTAAGTAAAGAAATATGTGAAATATAAGGATGCCCTGGGGGAGGTTGCCAACATGACCTATCCTGACTCCATTGGCTGTTAACACTTCAGCTGGTGCTATTGGTGCATGTGCAAGCCCCAGTGTGGCTCTTTGTTCTGTGTTGACCAATAGTGTGAGATGTCACCTGGCAGAGTCAGCAGTGCTCTTGTAGGAAGCTGCTCTGCAATGGCCAAGACTGAATTTAGAAGATTTTTGGAAGATGCTTAATCAATGTCAGAAGTTCAAGAGCAGCCTTTAACAATTATTTACCATGGATAAAAGTGGAAAGATTGAGTGCTTTTTATAACAATGGAGCATCAACTATACAAAGATACTCTGCTTGTGATGTAGAGTTGTGATACCCATTGAAGTAATGAACAAACGAACAAATGATACCAGGTCTTCTTTACAGTGAACTGTATAGGATCTATCCTGGAAAAAGAAGTTGCTTGAAATGTTGTAGAAAGAAACCAAATTTTGTCTTAAACAATGCAAAATAACCAAAATTTGGGATTGTGGAAGGAGAAGGGTTTTCAGCAGTTCTTTCTGATTCTTATTCTTCAGTTTTCATATGATGAAGTGAGGGATGTGAAGTAAGATTTTTTTTCCTGATGGAATTCAGCAGATTTTTTTTTGTGGTTATATAATGTATTTACCTTTTTTTAGGCAAACTTTTCTTGGGTGAGTTTTCTCCTGTTTATTTTTCTGCAGCTTTTCTCTCTCATACCAACAGGAAGGTTGGACCAGATGATGCAACTGTGGTCCCTGCAAATTTTGTTATTCTGTGATTCTGTGCTATGAGGGATCTGGATGCTGAACTGTGTGATAGGGAGAAAAAGAAGAAAGGTCCTAGATCCTCTCCCCTTTGCATATTTGTGCTGTGAATTCAGTGAAATTCAAACAAATTACAGTAAAATGTTCCTTTCAAGTGGGGAATCACCTAAATCATGCACAATAGACTACATGCATCCATTGGGAAATTCCAGTGATTTTAAAAAGATTATTTTAAGGTTTAATTTGCCACAATACGTACAACAGCTCATAACCTTTTATGAAGATAATACTCACAAGTTTAAATAGTACAGTGCCTTGTATTTCCTGGGAGGCTACAAATGGTCCCTCAGTGCTCATTAGCAGGCTATAGTTCCTCCTATCTTGGGTTTCTGAAGCAAGAGCATTATAGTTCAATTTGCACATAAGCTGCTGATCTATCCAGGAAAAGGTAATATTCAGCATTAATTTATACATGAGATATGAGGAACAAATGTTCCAAAACAAAGAAAACAAAAAGGTAATAAACCATTATTTTGTGTAAGCAAAGGAAAAATATGCCATCATGATTTCCCAAACTGGCAGAAATGGCTGCAACAGTCACTGCCTAAGAAAGTACAAAGCTAAGAGTGGCAATACTGACGTTGGCAGTTCTGTGGTACTGACTAGTCTTAAGTTCACTGTAAGAAATTGCTCAGACTTGCGACTCTCCTGGCAGTTAATGGATTGGAATATGAGCTGCTCATCTGAGACCTAATTTACAAGAAGAATTAAAAGGTCAAGCATGCTGAGAGTGGGCAGGAGTTGAGAGTTTAATGAAAATGCAGCAGAAACTGTGAATTATTTAAGATAATTAAAAATTTGGTTGGACATGACATTAGAGGAATTTCCAGAATGGGGCCACAAAAACATGGAGAGTGATGCTGTGGTGAGCATGCTTGACCTGACCCATCAGAGATGAGGTCTGGCAAAACCTCTGCACAAGGGCTTCCTCAGCTCGTGAAAGATACCTCAGTTACACAATGAGAGTACATTTTTTCACAATGCTTTCCTCTTCATACTTATTACTTACCAAATTACTGTCTTCATCTATTATATGTCTATTAGTATTATCAGAGCTATCACTATAAAATCTAAAGTTTCTGGAGAATAAAGGATCCACGATACAGAAGCATGTCCCAAGACAATACTTGAAAAGGTAAATATACTGAATTCTGGTTGAAAAGGCCAAGTTTTTGCTATCAT
Source organism: Rhadina sibilatrix (assembly GCA_013400275.1). Classification (NCBI taxonomy): domain Eukaryota; kingdom Metazoa; phylum Chordata; class Aves; order Passeriformes; family Phylloscopidae; genus Rhadina; species Rhadina sibilatrix. Next base: position 377,284 of record VWYO01001796.1, on the reverse strand, counting down.
ACTGCTCTTTCAGGGCCGGGCTGAAAATAATATATGCATGGTCATGAAGCAACTGTTTCCTGATATGATCATGGAGATCAAAATATGGCCATTAAATAAATGGATATGTGTATTTATGGGGTACTGTCGTTGAATTCTTTAAGATAGTTGAAAAAATATTTTTGATAATTTTTTTTATAATAAATATTAAGTATGTTTCAATACAGTGTTTAAACTACTTTGGACCTGACACAGAATACAGAGCAGAAAGTAGGATCCTTCCTCTTTCTATTTGGAAATTGGAAGAGTTTAACAGTTCGTAAAATCACTGCCAATCCAGAGAGAAATGCCACCTAGAAGGGTATGCCTGAAATGCTTCCCTTTTAGCTTTACCCACCTGATTGTTTCCACTCCCCTTTGAAATGGCAGCTCAGATGTCTGGACTATCTGTCAGAGACCTGAGAATGGCTTAGAGATCTTCCTTTGACATATGCATGGTGGATGTAAGCCACCTTTACATAGTTCCTTGCCAAGAAGCTTGATATGAGCAGCACAGCTAACTATTTGAGTTTTAATCTTCTGGGGCTTCTGTGGTAAATCTTAGCTTTGTTCTGATTAATGTGTTTGTGCCTTCATCTTAACAGTGAGCTTGTCTTGCTAAGGTTTGTTAAAGAAATTTTAAGATGACCAAAAGATGCAGACTTCCATTACAAAACTGCAGTGAACTTTTTAATTAATTGTCTTGGAAAAATTCATGTGTAATACAAACTTAAAAGGAATGGGGTTTGAATTATATTTTTAATTAGTCTCATAAAATTCATTATTGGCATTTTCTTACCAGTAAAATTCTAATACATAGAATGTTCCTGTCAAATTATAATCTATGTCAATACATCAGCAAACTACACACAACTGTCCCTCAGGTACACAACACATTTATCACCAAGGCAACTAATGACTATAACTATATATTTGAAATGCCAAATGACATTGTATGAAGTATTTCATCAGAAGGAAGAAAACAGAACAGAAATAATGTGACCATTTTGAATCAGACACCAAAATAAAATATTTCACTTCAAGGAAAAAAACAAGCAAACAAAAAACCCAGCATGTTTTAGAAAGAAGTTAAAAGAAGCAAGAAGCATTAATAGTTCAAATTGATGGTGGTGAGTCAGGTGGACCATTTCACACATATCCAATAAATGAAAAACTTGAAGCATATGAATAAATAATATGGATAAAATACCAACATAAATATAGTGCTACAACATTGTGATTCATTTTGTCTCTAGGAAAATCTTGCTTAATAAAACAATTTTGATTATGAGTGAAAATAACATATCTCTGTTAGAAATAAAAGCTATCTTATTTATGGAGTATAGTAATTTCCTTGTTTTCTTTGAAACATTGTTTTTTTCAATTATATCACTATATAGTTCTCTTTTTCTCTTTTATGCACTGGTTGTGAAATTCAGTCAACTAATGAAGAGAAAGTTATTTTGCTTAGACTATTCATAATAATATTTAGTTCGTGGAATTTAGTTCACTGAGTGTTTGGGGTTGGAAAAGATTGCTGGAGATCATCTGGTCCAAATTCCTTGTTCAAGCAGGGTCATGTAAAACGGTTGCTCATGACCATGTCTCTGAGAAATATACAGCTCAGTATAACATGCTGTTTTATAGCATATTGTATATCATGACTATTTTGGTGCTTCTGTCACTAAAGCTAGTCAAAAATGCATGAAGAAAATAATTTTATGATGAAGATTATGCATCAGATAATTTATACTAACAATATTCATTCTGGGTATTAAAGTGCTCTAATTATGAATGGTTTCCCAGAAGCTACAGTACTTGGAAATTGAGTCACTGTTTAAAATAAAAGCGTGAGGCACACTGTGAGCACAGCAGAAGATTTGAAACATACTTGGGGAATGGAAAGGGAGGGACTCTGATATTAATGGCACTGAACTTACTGAATATATATCTTCAATATTAACAGCAAACTATATTTTAGATAGACATGAATTAACTTCAGAAATTCTCAGTTTAATTTCTTAAAGTATGGCCATTTGTCCAGCCTTTTCAGTGCCACATCAGGTTGGCAATTTGAGGACTCCCAGGCATACAGAGACCCAGGTCTCTTTTTCAGCCTCTTTGAATGCCAGTGAGACAAATGCAAGACAAACCCTTGTCATGTTGAGATGAAATTAACTTAAAGGCCTATTTTGCCTGGTGCTTAATGTTATTTGGATAATACATTAGCAGTGTTTTTCTTATCACTTATTTTTCTTAGTGGCACATAGCTGGATACCAGCAATGAGTGACAGAAAAAAGAGACACAAAATGTATTGCCAAGCTCAGTGGCACAATCTAGTTTTAGCTCTTTCTTGATAACTGGTAAAGTAGTGATTTCTTTAAAAAGTTGGCCAGCTTTTTCTAAAGCATGGATAATCAAATCAGAGTTCTAAATCAACTTCAATGGTAAATCTGGAGTTACCAGAGAATGACAACTCTCAACTATTATAAAAAGTCACTAAACTAGATGGCAAATGTGCTGGTGTTTACTTCTTAAACATAATACTTCAGCTGTTATGCATATTTTTTATTAAAGGAAAACACAAATGCTTCATGTAGCCATATAATTTTTCCTGTTAGAAAATGGTCATATTTATATTTAACCACTGAAGCAACATCAATAAATTGGTTTCCATTATTGGCGGCTCTGTACTTTTTTTCATATAAATATGACGCATAAAGATATTTTCTTACAACCTTGTCAACTTAATGTTGACTTAAAAATGAAATATATTTGATGGTTAAGAACAAATATTTCATTTGCAAAGGCACTTCCTATTTTTCGCAGCCCTACTTTATTGAACTTATTTCTGAGATGCAGATATAATTTTATTCAAGGGCAGTGTTTGGTATAACAACCTCATATATCCCATATTTTTCCTACTTGTGCCCTGTTGAGTCATAGATTGTCAGACAGAAGAATATATCTGGTTTATATAGAAATAGTACAAAACTCTTGGTAAAAATCACAAGGCAATAATATTCAGGAAAAACAGATATATTAGAATATCTCAGAAACTTTTAGGTGTTTTGTGAACTATTTAGAACTTTAATAAGAAAAGCCATGTTTCTAGGGGGAAATCATCTGTGATAATCTCTCACTCTTTCTCTTTAAAAAGACAATTAAAAGAGATTTATTATGAAAACATCATTGTTTTATGAAAACAAAGTGAAACAAAACAATAAAGAAAAAACCACATAAGAAATGTGAGACAGATTATACTTTTACAGGATGGTTCTTGCATCTCTTTTTGAAGTTTTCTGCCTTATGGCAAGATACTTTACCTATATGCATGACCAAGTTTTAGATTTCAGTAGCATCAACAATTGGTTAGCTTGAAAATTACATTATTTATTTTGTTGTTGTTGAATAGTTTTTGGGTTTTTATACACCCAGATAAAGTATTTTATAAATGTACAAAGAAAACAAAGCATAAGTCCTAACATAAAATTTAGGGGAAGAAATATTAAAAGATAGAAAAAATAGTGGAGCACACAATGAGAATCTGAGCAGCCTTTGTTGCTCCCTGTCGTGGTTTAACGAAGTCTAGTGTCCAGCTGGGGGATAATTCCCTGTGGGAACCTGGCAGAGCCAATCAGCTGGCTAGCTTTGAAGATCCGAGCAGCTGTTTAGTTTGGAAAATTGACACCTGGTTAACCAATCAGTGCGATAGTTTTGAAGATTGGCACACAGTTAAACCACTTAGAAGGGCTGGATAGGCCTCTATGAAAACACATTTGAAGACGGGCTAGCCGGTGGGGGCTCTTCTGGCTTCTGAGGAGGTAACTGGCCAGCCTGGCCCTGCACGGCCGGGTCAGGCCGCGTTTGCGTGGCCTGTGCAGCCCGGTCACCGCGTGGCTCGACTGAGATTGCTGCTGCTGCCGGCCAAGCCACCAGGACCATCTCTGCACTGTGAGCAACCATGCAGCCGAGACTGCTCAGCCAGAATTGCCACACGGCCCAGGCAGTGCCATGCAGCTGGGCAGTGCCACGTGGACACAGCTGTCTTGGCATGGCTTGCAAATTAATTTTGTTTACTCCGGAGCCAGTGCTGGGGGTGGCCCTGCAGATGGTGCTGGGGATGTTCCCAAGGCCAGGAGAGTGGCCGGGGCCAGAAGTGACCACCACCAGTCTGGTCTGGGAGTGGCCACGTGGCCAGGACTGCATGGCCAAAATTCAGCTCAACCAGGGCAACAGCACAAGGCTATGGCTGCCTCAGCATGGCTTGCAATAGACTTTGTCTGCTTAGCCACTTTTAGCCAGCTGTGCTGCAGACAGGACAGCAGTTTTTCTTTTTCCAGCACCCCATATGAAGGACAGGTGCAGGGGTTGTACCAGCAGCCAGCACGACTTGTGCAGTGCCAGCTGGGACCACGTGATCGGCAGCGAGAGACACAGAGGTTGCTCGACTGAAGAGCATGGAGGAGATCAACCTTTAAATGCTGCAGAACTCTATAAAAACTGTTTCAATTGATGAAGCTTGACAACAAACGAACTTACAAACACCAATTCTCTCCCGAATCAGGAAAAGGAAATGGTGAAGACATGTAGAAAAACAACATGGGATTCTGAGGTCAGTAAAGAACGAGTCAAATTCTAGATGAGAGGGGATTAAGGAGGTGCCTTAGTCTTGGGCTGAAATTCTTTCGTGAAGCTATGGTGAAGATATATGTTTTGATATTTCAGATTTTGTTTTTTCCCTGTAATTCATGAAGTGCATGGGAGGATGCAGCATTCATCCTCAGCCCATGAGAAAAGGGCACTCATGCTGGAGCATGTGGATGCTGAAAAGCTGTAATCCAGTGAGAAGCTTGAACAGAAAGAGATGAGAGAGATGAAAAACTTTGCCACAAAGATAGAAGAAGAAAAAAACCTCTGTTCCCAGAGAAAAAAAGAAAACTTTTGTTTTTATGCTAGAACAGCTCATCCTTAAAACAGTACCCCATAAGTTGACATGGCTCATAAAAGCAGCTTTGGGAAAGCTGCAAGGCATGAGGGACTTTCACACTGCAAACAGATTTTCCTTTCCCAAGTGGTTGATTTGCTGTGACAAGAGAGCTGTTTCTTGTGGAGAAGTCTCCGTGGCTTGGTAAGAGAGACTCCTCTCCCTAAGTTGACTGAAGAAAGATTATTTTAGAGGTGGTAAACTGACTGAAAGTTCCAAGTATTGTCTCATGTTGTCAGTAGGAAAGAAAAGAGAGTGTGGAGGGAGAAGTGTTCTGAAAGTTTATTCTGATTTTTCTTATGTTTTTCTTTTAATTCTGTTAATAAAGCTTTCTTTATACCCTTTAATTTTTGAGCCTGTTTTGCCCTCCTCCTCCTAATCCATATGTCACAGCAGGAAATGAGTAAATAATTTCTAGTAGGTGCATTGGCGTTTGGCCAGCACTAAACCCACTACATAATTGGTGCATTAGCCAAGAAACAAACCATAACCACTACACTCCCCAAACACTGGGTTTTCCCTTTGTATGGAATGGTACCATCATCTTAAATCAGTCACCTTAACCCATACCACTTAGTTGTAAAATACAAAAATACTCCAAAGTTTGAAGACCACACCAATACAAGAGAACTGAAAGAGTATAATATTCCCTGCCTACAACCAAAGGATTGTCAACCAAAGGATTGATGTAAGAGTTGCACTGCCTGAATTTTCAATGGAACTGGGCAAGGAACTCGCCATGGAGTTGAGCTGTTTTTTGCAAGGCCTCTCCTATTAACAGTGGGCAATAAATAATTGCAACTAGAGGAATTAATTCAGTTTAGTAAAATGGGATATGAAATGAGAATGGAGTAATTCAAAAGAGGTAAAATACAAGATGAATTTCAAGAAGCATCTATGAAACTGAGCTTTATTAAGCTGAGGAATTTGCTGTCCTAGATGTCAGAGTTTCTCCAGATCACAATATCATTTCTTCTCTGCATTGTTTTCCCATTTTCAAATAAAGCTTCATTTACACAAAGTGTATTTCATAGCTCAAAGTATTCGCAGAGATGATTAGAATGAATTTTTGTTTTATATTTGACTTAATACTAAGTTCTCCACTGAAGCACTTCATTTTTGTTATGTGATATTCATATTTTTCATAGCCTGATCCAAGAGGTTCTGAAGGTATTATGATTAACATCAAGAATAATAAATTCTAGTAATCATGAGTAATAAGAATGCAAAATATGAAGGAAGCTAATCAAACCTTCACATCAATTACCACTGTGTGACATCACTGACACAAGTAAAAAGCTGACTAATTCAAATGAAGAGGCCTGATAATGGAGGGCAAACAGAAAATCCTGGGCAATTTTTAGTCAAAGGTTTTAATTTCAAAACATCTCTTAAGTATCAATATCTACAGAAACACCAGTTAAGCACACAAGGAATAAGGAGTCACAAAACACCCTTAGATTGTTCAACATATTCAATAGATGAAAATTTTAGAATGAAGGAGGTCAAAAGCACCTTCAAGAAAACAAAAATCTTGCTAGCCTCAAGTGCAACAGTATTTTACTGGTTATACTTTGCATATCCTATGTGCTGAGGATTTTATGAGAAAAACTTACTGCTGCATATGCACAGCAGAGAAGTAGTGTGGATGCACAGACAACTCAATAATTTTCCAGGCTATTACAGGTCTCCCAAAGATACAGAAACATTTTGCTTTTCTCGTGTGAGATCCATGACCAACAGTGTATGTATATTTGTTATACTGAAAAAAAAGTGAAAATTCCTGTGACTGATTGGAAAGTTTATTATATTAACTATTGGTTCCTGAAAAAAACATCTGAAAAAGGCACTTTAGAACAATGCACATAAACTACAAGATCACTTTTTATCTGACTCCATTTTCATACTGATATAATGAGAATCAGGAATAACAATTGAATTGCAAGGCAAATTATTTTTTGAATACCTCTGTGATTATGTGGAGGAGAGATCTCACTCTCAGATAGCCAGGATACTGGTTTTAACAATCAAGGCATTTACTTGTCTGTTTTTAATCATTTGTGACTCAGCATTAGTTATCCTTTGAGGAAAAAAATAGTCCCAGCTTCACTGTGTAAACAGGTCATCTTACGTACCTCGATATGAATCTGAACCATATGGAGAGTCAACTGAGGCTCTCTGACAAATAGAGCTAAGAAGATCACAAATTATATCTGCATGCAGTTTGTATGAGACGTATGAAGTTTTGTACCTGTCAGTGAAGACCAGACAGTGACAATGAAAGTTCTGCATTTAACACAAGCACATGTCACTGAACTCCTCCCTCTTAAGAAAATGCCATTAACTTTGTACTTTAGTTCAAGTAGGAAACAGAGAAATTATACCAAAGCCAAGTGTATTTAGAAAGCTTAAAAAGCTCCTTCAACTTTCTGATTTTACAGTGCATGTAAACTCCACTAAACATGCCTTTCCTGTCATATGTTATCCATAGCTAATACGAGACTGATCTTTGAAACAACTGGAACATTTTTCCAGTCTGACCAGGAAACCTGACACTGGCCTTCACACCCAGAAACAGAGACTGACTGAGCACACCTAGGCAAAAGAAGGAAGGGTATTGAAGACCTGTTTAAAGCCTGAGGAATTCTAGGTACATGGTTCATGGTACACTTTTTACAAGCGAAAGTATGAAATCACATTTATAAACAATACTAGAAAAAAGAATGGCAGGGAAAAAAGTGTCATTACAGAAATCCAAGGCTTAAATGAAGACCAGTGGCAAAATCTATGTATAAAAGGAATGGTGTTGCTTAAGCATCTTGGTAAACACCCTCATCTTTTGCTGTGGACATGCTGTTTGCATGATTGAAAGACAAGGTGCTGTTTAAAATACAACTTCTAGGAAGTCTATGGAAACATGCAGCAATTCATTCAATCCTTATAAACTAGATTAATTTTCAAGGATAGCATATATTGTTACCCAATAATTCAGGAAAGGTAAAATAATTTAGGTGAGTAAGCTGAAGGGATAGGTGTTCTTGTACTTCAACTTTGGTTCTTAAAAGTAATAAGCAGATAGTTGAATGAATGTAGGAAAAGTATTAATTTATCCCATCCCTTATTCTGAACTTAGTGATTAGAATACGAGTTCCATCTTCTCTTACAGCTACTTTTCTCACCACAGGGTCTTGATTCCTACCTATGGCAAAGAGAAGAAAGTTAGGTGGCATGGGATTGCTGAGAGCACAAGACTAAACATAAGAGGACAAAGGCAAGAATAGAGCTGAAGTCAAGGAGGCTGCAAATAGAGATTAACAGTAGCTGAAATCCCCAGAAGTACTTGCTTATTCTTATACTGTATTATTTTGTATCATATCCCTAATGACTTTATTTAGAAAATCTATTAGTCATGCTCTACAATGTCACAAAATCCATAGGATTTAAATTATGACTTTTAACTCATGTTTTTTAGTGAAAAAATCATCACTATATTCTTCAGGGAGATTAACAGAGAATTAAAAAAAAACTTCTCTAAATTAATTTTACCAAAACAGTGACAAAATATTTTATATTTAATTCTACCAGATGCAATCCTAATGTAGGATAGGCTTCTGCAGATGTCATCATTCTTTATGTTTGTGTCAATGTTTATTGTTTCAATTTACTGACAAGGAAGTGGTGAGAAATCAGCACTTCTGCTAAAGAATTTGGATCAGATCTGAAGTTATGCATTCATGTTTGAGTAGAGGTATTTGCTTGGTTATAATTTATGCCTGCAACTTATGCAGCACAAATAAGATGTTTTCATCACCACATATACACTCAAAAACATTGATCTCATTTTGAATTTGTCCTTGTGCATACCTGTCTTTAAAAAAAAATTCTTTAAGAAAGAGAAGCACAAAGCAAAGAGGACCAGAGAAGCCTTTCTTAAAAAATTAAGGAGAATCATTAAATTTATTACCATTAGAAAAAATTAAGATATTCCTGTGAGATTCTCAGAGGCTGATACTCAGAGTTTTCTGGATGTGATTTCTTTAAGGCAGTTTGAAAGATAACACAATACATTTAAGTTTGGGCCCAATATATGCAATTTTATGCAATATTTTCACAAAAAAACCCAAACTAAACCAAAAGAAAAAAAATGACTTTCTTACATAGACCTAATTTTTGTAGACCCAATTTTGGTGGATACATTAATTTAATGACATTAATCAAGTACAGACCAGTTTTGTGGTATAACTGATCGATATCACTGAAAATAACTCAAAAGTTGACACAATACATATTCTGAATTAATATAAAATGTTTATTACAGTGTTAATAGTTGAGGCAGTTTGCAATGAAAGCTTTGTGTATATGGCATGTCAAAATTAAGATTACAGGTATAAAAATATAGAAGCATATATCAGATATCATAATATAGAAGATAGATATAGATATAGATATAGAATATTATATCATATAATGATATCATATATCCTTAAGTGATTTTAAAAAGAGAATCAACTACTTTATATCCTGTAATAATATTTTAACGACTGAGTCAAACACACTGGTACTTTTCCTAAAAAGCATTTAATTCTTAAGAATGTAAACTATGGTTAAACAGTTGGAATAATAGCAATGAAGAAATCAATAATTTTATAAAGGATGGATGTGGTGTGAGATTTTTCATAGCATTTTGCCTAGAACCAGAAAATTATAATCAATTTTATCACTCAATGCTCATGGCAATAAATACAGTACATTGGCTGTATATCAAATATGCCTACTACAAAAACATTTTTCAATATAATAATTTTAAGGATTTATGAAAGGAATATTTAATTTTTTTCTCTTAACTGAAGGGTTTGTAGTATTTTTTAATGCTTGGAGAACTGAAGGCTTGATTTAAACATGGTATGAGTAGGTAAAGAATAAACATTTTTATTTCTGGGCATTTTTTCTTTTTCCTCAACCCATTCTGGAATTAGTCTGAAAAAGTTTACAAGAAAATCTCAGTTTCGCAAGCCTGAGGAAACATTCTATAAAAACTTTAGTAAAACCTGTATTCTACATTCAAACTGAAGTAACTCTGCAGAAAGAGAAAAGCAAATAGGTTGGGATATTCCTTACAAGGTAAGGGGGAATTTAACTGTTTTAGGAGTACTAACCACCACAGCTGCCATACAATTATGAATTGTTAATAAACAATTAATTTCCTGCTAATTAAACTAAATACATGAATGAGCAACAAGGCAACTTTTACCTCCTATTAACCTGCCCTTTCACCTATTAAATGTAATTGCACTCTTACTTATATGTTGAGCGTAAACTGCACTATATTTTATAATCTTGTTAGTATTCATGCTTTGTTAATGAAATTTGATCAGCTTATTAAAGATGCTGAGTTTTTGCAGTTAGCTCACATCTGTTGTCAGAAGTAATTAGATCAGGTGGCAAATGACAGCACCTTTTCTGACAGATGCTTTAATATTGTGAGTAAGAATGCCCTAAATGTCTCTTTGAATAATGCCAAGATTTCAGCTAGGGTTTATTTGCCTTGAGCTTTCAAAGTGGAACTTTGGAGCAATCTGACATAGTTCCAGACAGGAGTATGTGTGACTTTAACTTCCAGTGTTAGAGGAAAAGAGAAACTCCTTGAAGATGATTTTTAATAAAGATTTGTCTTGGAAAGGTAGAAGATAATGTTATCAAACTATCTCAATATGTTTTCCTTTTAGCATATATACACATACTCTGCTAAGACACAAAAGATATTGCATTATGCATTTAAGCATATCTCAGACAGTAAATTACACTTCACTCTAATGATAACATTATTCAAATAAATGTGCTGACAAGCTGGTGAAGATATTATTTCATGGCAGGCTTTTCATCAGACAGCCACGAAGTAATGCTGGCTTTCTGCTTGTGAATCAGACAACACATGTTTTTAGTGAACTTCCCTCATAAGTAAGCACTGTAAAATGCTCTATGAAAGTGTCTCTTCCAACATTTATCCACAATCAAGATAGCACAAAGATAATAGCAGTGTGGGCTTCCCATGTCTATTTGGAAAGATACATTCATGCTTCTTGGTCCATATGATTCTGCATAAAACAAGAATTGTAGGAAAGTCTTCAACCAATTCTCTGCATTGTTTAATGCTTACAAACTCTAGTGGAATCATGAGTGCTCACCAGATTAACAATCCCTGCCCATGCACCATTCAACAGCTTGGAAGAGGGGTTCAAAGGAGGAGGGGGCAGCTACCAATAAGGATATTTTTTGTTACTGGCACCCCATGCAAAAATGTCATAGGAATTCTAGTGCTAGCAAGAAAGATTGTTCTCTGTGCATGCTCAGAGAGCAGAGTGTTCTTTCTTTTGTCTCTGAGAGGTGAATGTCAATGATGTTCTCTTCTGGGTTTTTTTTTTTTTTT
>VWYO01001796.1:346470-365838 GCA_013400275.1 Rhadina sibilatrix | reverse complement strand
TTTTTTTTTTTTTTGTCCCCACATCTGTCACAGTGTCCATACAGTTAAAGATGCCCCTATTAAATTGGATGAAATAAAAATGTTTTAATCACTGAAATTACTACCTTAACAGTAGTGTTGATAGGTAGAATAAAATGAAGTTAGGTCCATCCCATTTAACCATGGTTAGCTTCCATCAGATGTCTTCAGTGGGTCACAGCTAATTTGGGTCCATACTTCTGGGTTGGTTCCTCATTCTTTGTTCTTCATGTTCTTAATAATTCTTTGCACTTGGAAATTTTCAAAACAGCTGTCATATTATTTTGCTTCACTTCCTTCTGAACTGGAAGATTCTTATCAATATAAATTGTAGAAAGTGATATCATCTGGAATGATAAGGAGGTGAACTATAATCTAAGGATTATACTATGTCATTCCATTTTTGTCTGTCTTCTTTATTTATCTTTATGTAAGACATAAAGAATAAACATGAATAAACATGAGAGTGGACATTCATTGTAGGTCAGAAGCATCCTTCATGAATGGATATTCACAGTGACAATAATTTCCTGGTCTGAAAATGGGAGTAATTCTAGCTGCCCTTTAGCATTGTGTTATGTCACATCTGGTTACATTTGTATAATAACACACACCAATATGACAACTCAGTGCATCATATTGGCTTAGAGTGAGGAGATAAAGCAAAAATGGAAAGTGACTGGCTAGGAAAGTGATGTCTGATGCCTCAAAACAGAACCTGAAAAGAAGAAAAAGATTCATATCTTATGAAAACAGACGGAAAGATGGACCTATAAATAAAAATATTTATAGGTCCAAACTTAAATGTAAGAAATTAGTAGAAGGAATACCATTTTTACTTTAGAACAGTATTCAAGAGCACAAACATAGTGCAATAGAGTGCTGTTTATGTGTAGATCACTAAAAACACGAGAATAAAAGTGCACAATATTGCACAGATAATTCACCTAATGAAGCCAAATGAAGGGAAAAAAAGTCCAGTACAGTGTTTGCATGCAGGGATCACAGGATCTATATGTACTGAAGTATGCTAGATCCTGTGGTATACTATGTTAGTACACTAGGCTTCTGACAGAGAATATGGTGTGTAGCTTTTTCTTTGAATTACAGTTTTGTGTTGAATTCTCAGTGATGTGTCCAATGCCACTGGACAACACTGCAACCCCTCCATATTTGTACCAAGGAGTATAAGGTTTATACCAAGGAGTAGCCTGAAACATGAAAGACACAGTGGAGCTGCCTAAAGAGGACAGAAAATACACAGAAAATAAACAAATATGTGATTTTCCCACTTATCTCACAGGACTTAACAAAGGGAGGGGAAAAAGTTTCAGCATAAATGCTTCTCCAAAAGCTGTTGGCACTTTTTTAGAGACAGCAATAGGTAAGTGCTGATTACACCAGGACTTATATGATGCAGTGACTGGAAATTTGTATCAAGAGTAACAGACCCTTATGCAGACAAAAAGCAAAATTAATCGTGTCACCTCTATTTCTCTATTACTCTTATTTTGTGGATTTTTTACTAATAATCCTTGTTTGAAGCTATTAGTAGAAACTATTTCAATCCAATGAACAAAATATGTGGTTTTTTTCTGCAGACTTGCAATACCAGAGTCTCTCAATATCTTGGCTTATGGTGACTGAATGATCCTCACAAGAGCTACTTATCAGGGTGTATGTGCTCTGTGCTTGCTGATAGTTTTTCTATATCAAACACCCCAGGTTGAAAAGACAAAAAAAAAAAAAAAAAAAAAGAAAGAAAGTCAGAACTATTTTGGGTACCTCAGCTTATATTCATTCTATACTCTTGCTTATTAAACTATATTTCTTATTATATTCAAAATCTTTTTTGTTGATGTAATTCCAACCTCCATTCAGTTTGGCTTGGAGATATAGCCAGTTTCTCTTGAACAGAGGTAACTTTGACCCGTAGCCCATGTGCTCGTACTTTTTGTATCACAAATACAATTTATTATAGTAGAATGATGAAATTCAGAAGTTGTAAAAGGCAATTTTATATAACATTCCTTTTAAAAAGCATTCTGTAGAATATTGTCTTTATTGTTGCTCTGTAAAATCTTACTCTCCCATATGCTGTCAATTCCACTCAAGAAAAAAGCCATTCTTTTTTTTCCCTTCAGAAGTGTAGTAGAAATCCATTGTACTTCAGAATTATTTTTTCCAAAGAAATTTAAGTCATTCATTTACTAACTCTTGAAGTCAGACAAATTGTGCAGAAGTGCTTTATGCAGTCAGTATGATAAATTTCAAGTTCCACTGGTAGAAGAATGTGAATAATGGAAAAATTATTCATGAATGTATTATCCCCAAACCTTAAAGAAACCATACATATTAAGTTCCCTTATCCACTCCAGGAAAGGAATAAATGATAAATAAATATTTCAGGAGTAATTCATTCAAATAATTTATTTTAAAACTATCCATGCCCTGATTGAAACCCTATTGAAATAATTGATCTCACTTCTGCCAGATCAGCTCCACAAAGAAATACACAAGAAGCTCCAGTATTTTATAGAATTAGGCTCTTTTCACTTTTGTCAACTTTTAACCCAGTTTAAAGCATTCTTTTAGGCACTAATGATTGACTTTTATTTCTAACTTTCCCATTCCTTGAGTTTTCCTTCCCTCAATTTTTTCACAATTTAAAAATATCATATTGCAAAATGCATGACACCGTTATTTCTTAAATTATGCTGATGGTATTTTGTACTCTTTATTTAACTGAATTCGTAGGCAATTATATCACATTTACCTACTTGGCTCCTAGTTTGGCAATTTATTTATGCTGAATAAAATGTTATGTTGTGCAAGTTTGTTCATTTTGCTTTTCCATAACTTTTGAATTAGATCTTAAATACTGAAAAAACCTGTGGGCTGGTTTTGTTGTTTTTTTGGGTTTTTTTAAGAATGCAGAGATTCATATAAGCACTTAAATAGATCTTCAACAGGACACAATGGCAAAAGGCAATAAAGTTCCTTATAATCCAAAGCTTGAGTAAATAAGCCTTCATGTAGGTCATGTGAGCCTGGAATTAGTTTCTTCTTTAAGAGGAGAAGGAGAATGTGAATGTCTTCCATCTGGTTCAGCCACTCCTTAGATCCAGATGGGTTAGGATACAGTCCTTGTCTTCAAGCAGATCTATTTTTTGTAGGTTCATAATGTGAATGGAGACATCACAGCACTAAGTTCTGCAGCACCTGATTTTTACAACTGCCATATTAGGCAGTAGCTTCTTTATAAAATACACAAAGAGTTTAGGAATGGCAGCCAAAAACACCATTGCATATCTCAGAAGAAGCTTAATCTAGAAACTAAGGAACACTAAAAAAAACATGTGCTTTCACCCCTCTTATATTGTCTTTCTGTTAGGTTCAAACAATTCATATTTTTTATTCCAAATCAGAGAAGGGGTAGTCATTTTTCGGAAGAAGAAAGTTTAACTAATGAGCACTTCAAGGGCTAGGATATTGATTTAGGGTATCGGGCAGCTTTTTCCGTTCCTTATTCCCCCTCAAGGAATTTGATTTACCCTTTCTAGCTAAACCAGGGTAATAGATGCATATTGATTCAACAGGTTAAAACCCCACATCCATCGTTTTGCATAGTCAACAGAGCACTTGCCTAAGACAGGTAAATATGAATTCCATTCCTGATTCTAAAGACCTATATTTTTATCTGAAGTGTTTAATGGAGCCAGAGCCACATGTAGAACCAGACTGATTCCCAAATGATTTTCTTAAATGTAGCCTACAGTCATGTTCATGTTCTCTGGACCAGTGAGATTGAACTACATCATGCTATGTGCAGTTCCCTCAGGAGGGTCTTCAGGATACCTTGGAGTGCAACAATAAAATATTCACAGAAGGGTTGTGATTTCAAATCTTTGCAGACAGAAGAGGCAGTTATCCCCATATCCCCTGCCTCTCCTTTTTTTCCTCCTTAATCTGAACCTATTGAAACACACATGGCTAAAAAAGGAGCGTTTGGATTTGTCATCTTGACACAACTGTTTACTCTCAATCCATCTAAAGTCATTTACAGACCAGCTCTTTTCTATCTGAAGACAGAACTCTGTGGTGCACTCAGGGCCTGTAACTGTGACTGTTCTGAGCAGGCAGTGTCACTGAGCAGCACATCTGCAGTAAGGCTAGTGCACTGACCTATTCTGCTAGTGGTAAGTCTCCTTTTTACTGGGAACTTCACCACTCTTCAAGATGATGTTTTCCTCTCTGCTCTGTACAGTGAATCATTCACATCCACAAGAGTGCCAGAGGCTGAGTCAAATTCCTCCACCTGGCATATTTTATAATCTATGTTAATGGCTATTCATTCAATACCATCTTTGCTGTTACTTCATGTGGCTGTCCCCAACCATTTTATAAAGTGCACTTGTATCTAGCTTAAACACTCTGCATTGCTCAGTACCATGACTACTGCTGTTTTGCTGTAGACTTAGCCCCAGGTGTTCCAGTCAATTTGAGTATTTGATGTAATTTTCAACACATACAAAAATCCATGACTAATTTAAACATCTCAAATTCTCCTTTCATCAAAGATGTAAATCAAATTTCATATTATATCCAATTATGTTGCTTATTTCAGACTACATTCATTATTGATTTTTTTACACATTAACAATTTAGGTCTCAAGGGTACTGGTAGAAGAGGCTTAACATTGTTCAAACCTTAAACATTGTAAACTGCCTGGAAGCAAACTTGTACTCCACAGGTATTTTTCAGGATACAAAGAGCCCAGGACTAGAAACAAGAAGATGGAAGGATTTATACATTCTTCAGAAAATCTTTCAAGGTTTAATGTCAATTTTGGTTCAAAAAATAAGGCAGGATTCATGGAACCTTTTTTTTTTTTTTAATTGAAGAAAATGGATATTTGTTTGACAGCATGTTTACATATACATATGAAATTATACATACATATAAATAAACATAAGTTTAAACATAAGGAATAAGTTTTCAGGAAGAATTTCATCAAAATTTGACAAGTTCTGATATTCTTCTAGAATACAAAAGAACAAAGAAGTTTTCTCCCTCTTTAATTCAGAATATAAATATTTGACAATCCATTTGAATGAACTTTTAAATCTATAGTTACTCCATGGGCAGTGTTTCTCCACATCAAACTGTTCTTTACATTATTAAAATTATTCAGAAAATGTTTCTGAGTAGTAGTTACTTGTCTCTCAAGTGAGCCTCTCAAGTGAGCTAGAAGTTGACATATGGGAATTTTCCTGAACTTCTGTTCAAATGTTTAAAAGTTTTGTATGATGCTGAAGTACCTTTGCACAACATGTCTAGAAAAAGTTTGATGACTTTGAAAAATCAGATTCTAAATTTTATTTTACATGATTATGCTTGGAGTTGGATGCATAGATTTATAATCAGAAATGTAGGTGCCTTTTATCCAATAAGCACCTCAAAACCATTTTGTTTTGCAATTCTCCCAGCTAACCTGCTCTCTCATTGATATGCTTTTTCAGATAAGAAGCTCTTAAATTTTTTACAACTATAAAATTATAATGTAATTGTAAATTATAAATGAATTATAAAAATATAAACATAAAATTTTTAACAAATTATTATGGTAATTCCAATGCCTTTTTTTCTTCTTCCTTTTTTTCTATTTCTCTGAGATCTCAGAAAAAATATAATTTAACATGTTTGATATAACATGAAGCACAATATTGTGTGTGAGAAAAATGTCCTGATAATTTTTCATCAAATTGCAAATTGTAAATATCTACAGTTAAGTTAAAAAATAATTCCTTTGATGAGTGTCAATGAAAAGTGAAAGTTTAATTACAGAAAAAGTTACACTGTACTAGGCTGAGGACAGAACTTCATAAAAATATTCATTAATTGCATTATGCTAGATCACAAGCTGAAGTTTAGTCTTTTGCATCTGCTAAGAATGCCATCATCTTAAAAGAAAGAAGGTATAATGAAGTTCATGTTGACAATTTTTCCATTCAAAAATAGGAAATTATCATATATTAATTTTCATCTACAGCATCGAAAATTCCCTAAATCTTAAATCTGACAAAAATATTATATGCTGCAAAGATATGATACAAGATTTTCTTTCATAAAAAAAGAAGCAACAGGTTAGTACTTGTATTCTAGAGCCCCCTCAGCCCCTCAATAATTCCCCTCAGATTTTTGACATGTATAAAATATAGTATCATGAACTGATACTGTATTTTTGATAATCTTACTTCATGGTTTAGTATCCCCACAATCATTATTTTTTTTTTAATTAAAAGTGGTTTACCAGAATTTTTTTTTGTAAATAGGCAAGGATAAATGCATCTTAACTGAATGAAAATTCAGATAAATGTGCACAATGGTAGAAAATGAAAGTACAAGCAAACTAAGTATTTTCTCTTTGCTCCATCTCATTCCTCCATGACTAAAATCAGAAATGAACCAAAAAAATCTTTAGAAAAATGTGATAAGCTCCTGTTTCATCCTCACAGTTTTTGAGTATAAGATTTTAAAAATGCTTTTTTTGGAACTGTTGTACATTCTGAGACAGCAATTTATAGATTCAATTACAGTAAATGAAAAAGCCAATGTCCAAAACCTTCTTCAGTATGAAGCTTTTTAAAGCCAAAGTCTATTATTTGTGTGATCTCAGTCCAATTAACATTAAAAAGTGACTCCATTTTAATCAAGGGCCTCCATCTGTTGGTCAGAAATGATAAAATTTTATGTATTGAGTAGATTCATACACTTGATTTTGTTTAAAAGTGCCATCACAAAATACACACATTTCATAATAAGGGCAGAAAGGCATGGTGGGGAGCCAGAAAGATTCAAATGAGACTAAACACATTATTTCTGTCAGAATCAAGATGTGACCTCATTTGAATGTTGATCCAGAAGTTTCAGTACATACAAAATGCACATTAAGTCTTCCTCTCCAACCTTCATTTGAAAATTACTTAATTACAGGAAATTAATTACCACTGAAATGTAAAAATACAACCTGCAGAACCCAAGTAGACAAACTCACAAACAGAATTGCCTGAGAGGAAAATCACAACAGTTTCTGCATGAGGGTGTGAGAAGGTGTGCTGATTTTGGTTCACACAGAGTTAATTTTCTTCAGTGACTAATATTGATGCTGTTTCTGAGACGGAAACAAGCATTAAAAATTCTACCATTTTTTGAGAAATTAAGAAAAATAGCATTTCAAGATATATTTTTAGATCTAATATATAACTCCTGACCTGTGTGAGTGTACACGTTTCAGTTAAAATTTCTAATTAAACTGTATCTATTTTCAGAAATGGTTGCCATTTCCCTTATTTAAAGCAACATAACTCATTAAGTTTAGTTGCTTCAGTTAGATGAAAGCAAAATATAGATTCAGGCATTTGAAATCTAATGTATTTCAGGAAATGAAGTTCCTTTTTGCTTATTCTGTTTGCTGTGGTGCAATTTAAGAATTGTAGTAAAGTCTTTCTTTGTGATTTAACACACACTAATGCACCATGTCATAAATATCAGAATATAAAAAATCAGATAACTGTAAAGACTGTACAATAAAAACTTTTTGTGCTTTGAAAAAAAGAAGACGAGTCCAACTTTCCTAAATTTATCATGCTTGTTACAAAAGCAGCAACTATGCAATTGCTATCAGTAAAAAAGAGAGTAATTTCTATGGCTTAATGTTTTTAAAACCTTGCAACTGGAGAATGTTGAGGTAGCTTTCATATGGGGCCTTGCCTGATAATTTCCATGTATTCACATCTGACAAATTATATACTTCCTATAATTCTAAAACTTTTTGACAAATGAATAATAATGATCAGTGACTTGTGCCTGCAAGATTATATTATGGATCACCTAAAACTTACTTTCCAATATATGCTGTATATGAACCAAATTATTAACTGAACATGTATTTATTCTCATTTCCTGTTAATTTGTGGATAGAATTATGTCTCCCAAATTTAGCAGTAGAGTTATCATTTACCAATAATAAGACTTTGTCAATGATCTGACAGAGTTCGTGATGCTTCATTGCTGCCCTGAAAACCATCATGAAAAGAATGGACTATTATATTTCCAAGTGGCTGGTGATTAAGAAACTTTAAAATATTATGATATTTCTATGTATTTAAGGCATGAGTGACTACAGAGAAAATTATGGTCTTTTGATCAAGACTTAGTCTACAAAGATGAACATTTCTACTGAGAGCTAATAAATTGTTGGCAATACAGGATAGTCTAGTCATGTCAAGGTGTATTATTTCAGCAATAGGTAGGTTTTAGAACACAAGTTCACTTAAAAGTGATCCATTTGAATGTCTATGGGTGACATTGCAGTATGCTATTCTTCCTTTCACTAGCACAAATTTGCAGTTTTTCTGTATTTCAATAATTTTTTAAAAATACGATATAGTAATTTTGTTCTCAGAAGTTATGCTAGAATTATTTAATAGTTCTACCTATTCACATGCTGATTTACATCTGACAGTGTATTACAATGAGCTGATAAATCTCTACATCAAAAACCACACCTCATGATACCTATTTCTCATGTTACGGGGCCATGCAAAGAAAATTCTCTACTTGTTCTCTACTCCACTTTTGGAGGAAGCTCCTCCACCTTTAGCAGAGTTGCTGTCTCAGCCTCCATCAGGGGCACAGTCTATGTGGGTTGCAATCAACTGATTAAAATCACACAAATTATATTGTTTATGATATTATGCTTGATCAGGATCTGCTTCCCAATCTTTCCTTATTGTCTTGAAAGACTATAGTTGCTGTATGTTTCTTAATCTCTCATTAGCATATTTTTAAATAATCTCTGAACAATAAAGAAGTGATCATAAAATTAAATTTATCTCAAATTCAATAGAATGAACTTTCTCTAAATACATTTCAAAGCTGTATGTTTATTTCAATGATCATTAATTATTTTTGTAAGTGAAATTCTAGAGATATTTATATATCTAAGTTATAGGTCATTAAGAAAAATATATTGTAAATATTTTGTAAATGAATAAAATAAAAAAAAAATATTGAAAATGTAGGACCTGATCAAGAAAATGAAAGTGAGAAATTAAAGAAAAGACAGCATAAATTTTTGGTTTCACTCTAAGGCAGTCCCAGTTCTTTGCTTGACTAACAAGTTTTCATGCAGAAGTTTCACTGTATGATTTGATAAGTTTGTGAGAAATTTAAAGTTTTACTGATTTCAGATCTTTTGACATTCTTATCAGGTTGCAGTGCAAAATTCAGTGCTACCAAACTCACTTTCCATAACCCTTAGGAGTTTAAAGTGCACCATTTGCACATGGTAACAGAAGTCTGTGAGAAGACTCATCCATATAGGTCTTGTTGTATCTGAATGAATACTTCTGGAGAGCTGTGGTAAGTCCTTTCCACCCTGTGTCTGAGGAAGTTGATGAGATGCTGTTATTTAAAGCCCAAGTCTAGATGTATTTAACAAGTTTTTCAAATAAAATTTAATAGTGTTTATAAAGGCCAAACATTTATTTGTCACAAAAATGTACGTTTCCAGGTGGAGGTTATTATAATAGTATTCTATTTTTTTATCTAGCGTTACAGTAGAAAACAAGTGATCTGGTATAGTATCAGACTTTACCAGATGAAATTTCAACCAGAAATCTACATTCATGGAGTTCTTTTCAGATACATTATGCTGAACAGTTTTTGGACAACCTGAAATGTAAACTTTTTTTTTTTTTTCCCCTGAGCTTTATAATTAGTTCTTATCTAAAAATTAAATATTGTATTATAAGGCATTATGAAATTAAATAATCTAAACTTCAACATTCTTGCTATTGGTTAAACAGTCTTTCACAAGACTATTATTGTTCAATTTAGAAAGCTCTGGTGGAGGTTGATAAATTTTTGTGCTTCTAAATTTTACAAGCCTTTTCAACCCAGAGAATCTATTTCACTCATTCAATTTAGTAACCTTCAGCTGACAATGTCATAAGATTTGGATGTTTTAGTCAAAATATTTCAACAACTTCTCAAAAACCAAAAATACTCCTTCCAGTAACTAAGCATCAGGTTGAGATGTTCAGTTCAAGGAGATATGATTATAAATTGAAACAGATACAAAAATAAATCAAAGAAAATTTTTTTCTGAAGGCCAGGAATTGTAAGTAGAGCTTCTGTAAAGTTACCCTTCAATAGCACATATTTTTTCCTCTGTACAAAATAGAATATGGTTTTTTCAATGACATTTATTTTTATACTTTTTTTCCTGAAATATTAATATTGTTAGGGTTTGGGGGTTTTTTATTTGTTTGTTTTTGGTTGTTTTGTTTTGTTTTTTTCTCATCCTAAGAAGGCTCATATCATTGTGCTCTATTGTCACTGGGGATTGAATTGGCTGTGCAGGTCCAATTAATTTTCACTGGTATTGGATGACATCAGTTTCATCACATTTATGTCACTATGTTCCCACAGCTTTGGCTTTTGGGTAATGACACTTGGGTAATGAGCATTTCCATGGACTACTGAAATACTGTCTCTGGAAAAGGAAAAAAATAAAAGGGTGTTGGTTATTTCAAATAATTTTCCACTCCTTGATTGCTGTGCCAAAATGCTTGTAAAATTGCAATCTCTGTAGAAAATCTGTGATTGAAGGACAAATTGGAATAATTCCTCAAGGATCTGAGACATTTAATCTTCAAATGGCTGCTTCTAGAGTCTTGCCAAGAGTCACCTGGAAGGGATAAAGCTAAAAATATAATTACAGGAAAAAGCAATCTTAGGGGTGTTTTATTGCCAATAGAGAAGTGTTGTTGTGTTACCAGTCATTCTGAAGATGTGGCAGCTTGCAGATCAACTAGTTTAACAAATGAGCAAAACTTTCTCTCAAAGAACAAGATTAAAGAATGTAAGTTTTGAAGTGGGTATGCAGTCATAAACTCAAGTCCTTTTCAGTATTTATATGCAGTAATAAAAGGTACATAAAGCATCTCTCCATCTACAGTCTGGTGACAAATTGCTTGATAGCACCTTAGTGGTAAGGTGGAATTCTGCACCAAAGAGTATTTTTGGGGGATTGTTGGAGTAGGTGCCTTTAAGCAGCCTGTTACTAAACCAAAATTGTTTTCTTGTATGGAACTGTTATATCTGTTACTGTTACAAGATCAGTTAGTGACACAGATGATTTACTTCACTGGTTATTGTTTAATTGCATATGCTTTCTAGAAAACGCGTGTTTCCACTGAAGGCCTAAAACTTCTGAGTTAAATACAAATGATCACAGTATCTACTTTAGGGAGGAAAGCTGCTTTAAGTCTTGCAGGCCAAACACCATTGAAAAATTATATAGATATTTATGTAGGTATCTGAAGGGAGTGTGTCCAAAGGATGGACCAGGCTCTTTTCAGTGGTCCCAAGCAATAGGACAAGAGGCAATGAGCCAAAACTGGTGGACAGAAAGTTCCACCTGAGTATAGCGAAGAACTTCTTTATTGAGTGGGTGACTGAGAACTGGATCAGATTGTACAGAGATGTTATGGAGCCTCCCTCACTGGAGATATCCAAGAACCATCTGTACCACAACCCTGTGGCATGTGCTCAGGGATGACCCTGCTAGAGCAGGGAGCTTGGATCAGATGACCTACTGTGGGTCCTTCCAACCTGACCCATTCTGTGAAAACATTAAAGAAAGGCATTTTGGTTTTGACTTCAGCTACTCTAAATTCAAAAGTAAATAAATAAGACTTGCACATATATTCATTAAAAATTTAATATAAACACAAAATATTAATAAAACATTTCAAACAGTAATGGAACAGGCAGTGTTTAATACCAATATACACTCAAATTTTGTTCAGTGCCCAGAAACCCTAGTTATTTCCAGGCATGGTGTATTTATACATACAGTGATTATCTGAAAAACTAAAGTAATTATTTAAGGCAATATAAAACATTGTTTACCAGTCATGTATAATAACCTGAGTAATAACAAAAAACAATAACAGTAATGAAGTACTCCCCGCCTGCCCACCCCCCTGGGCTCCTGTGCTAGCTCAGTTTCCTTGAGGGGCTTTTGGGGGAAATACCTCAGGGGATAGGATAAAAGATTCAAAAGAGGCTCTTACCTCAGGATTATTCCAAGGCTTTATTCTTGAAGGGGTCCCAGGGCAAAGAGAGCAAAAGAGGAAGGAGCACAGGTTTATCTAGACTCTCTGTCCCAGGACAGATAGCTGGCACTGAGCCAATTGATCAGAGCTAGAGGAAAGGTGAGGTTAAACTAAAGGTTACAGGCTTTGGGGGGTTCTAGGGAAAAACTATTTCCCCAGAGGAATACAACACAGTTAGAACAGTGGAAAGTTAAAACCTGGGAAAAAGGAAAAGCAGGTACATGGAAAACACAGAATCTTGAAAGTAACCTCTTGAAGTTAGAATGCCTTTCAAAAATATTTGACATTATCTTAATGAGTATTTTGCAAATTATGTCAGCAGTGATAAGGTTAAATTTGATTTTAATACCAATTAGTATATATTACTTATATATTATAGATTATTTATTATTTATTATAGAATTATTATATGTAAAATAGATTTAATGTTTTTAGTATCTCAAATAATTAGAGAAATTAACTAGTGTTGGATGGAATAATCACTTGCTCATAAGAATAAAAAGAACTTACTGATATAGCCCTGTACAAAGGAATGGGCTGTGTAGGACCCTGAGGGCAAAATCCCATTGTACAGAAGTGAAAATACTGGTCATGTCCTGATCATGTTTTACTGGCTTGTTTCTTTTTCATCACAGACAGATTCTTGTACTTGAACCAAATAATTGGCAATGAACCTATGAAATGATTTTCAATGTCTGTATTTGCAGAGCATGAACTTCATAAAACTATAATCAAACTAGTTTCAGCTTAATGATAACCTTAGATTAATGCAGTAAATTTTCCTCCACTGCCCTGGTGAAAGATCTCCACTTCTACTAACCTGTTACAGCTCCCAGTTGCACACATCTGTTCTGAAAAGCTATAGCAGAACCAGAAGAGTGACAGTAGATAAAGAGGTTGTAGGCCTGTTTAAAAGGCTTCAGAGGCTCTGAAAGAAATGGCAGGAAAAGTCACAGAGCAGGTAAAACCTGCTCTACTGGCTTAGGTCAAAGATTTAAGTACCTTGCCTATATTAGCAGCTAAAAAACTACAAAGATAGGAGACTAAAATTAGCATGTATGGTAGATTTTGTGCATTGTCAATCCATAATCATTTTGGAAGCCTTCTGAGCCATGCCTCACTTCTCTGTGTCATTGGATTTCTCTTCCTTACACACGTCTAGTCTGTCCTTCAACTACTTTAAACTGTCATCTTTGCAGAGTGGATATTGTGGGAGGAATCATGACCTTTACTACTATTGTTATTATTATCATTATTTATTTATTTATTTCTGATAATATATAAACTCTCTTATAACCTCCTTGACTTAGTAGACCTGTATCATATCTCACTTGATTGCTTGATAGTCCTAGTTTATTTAGTTGTTTCTTGGATGTAAGAATGCCCATGGTTGTGATTAATGTAGAGACCCTCTTGAACCTGACCTTTCAACCCATTCTTATATCCCTGAGATAGGGAACCAGGATTAATGTAGCAGGTGAAACATAAATTTATTCCATGGCACAGTAATTTTCTATGTTTTGTACTTCATTTCTCTCCTAATAACTCCTGACATGCAATTTACATTTTTTTGCTTTACTTAATTTGCCTTCTCTAGGAACACTTGGAGAAAGGTAGACAAAGAATAAAGTTACTGAAAAAATATGGAGAATGGGTTCTTTGCAGTTTAACAGAGATTTATTTGGCTAGAAGGCAATGACATGTAAAAAGACAGAATTTTTAGATTTCATGGCAGAAAATGATCTTATGGACATCACATCATAATCAAACTTCCAGGTTGTAACTATATTTCTTATTGTTGTAGAAATGACAATTTGCTGCAGCAATTGAATGCTGAAACAATTAGACTGCTATATGTGGCCTGACCATGACAGTCCCATGGACCATTTGTACATCAGGACCCTTCATTTTTACCTCCTGTATAATGATATTACTTCAGAAGCTATCCTGTTCTAACAAATTATAAAGTAGTTTAGACAAAATGCAAAACTATGCACCCTAAGGAGTTAAAGCCTATTGACAATCCGATATTATCCACAAAATCCAAACTGAATTAGTAGCAATCCACTTTATTGGAAAGGGTCTTGCAGTATTGCTAGCAGGTGTTTTGAAAAATGTGCCAAAACCTCATTATAGTTATTAAACTTCAAACCAATATTTACAGCTGGTTTCCCCCCTTAGCAGTAAAGAAGCTGCATGGCTTAATATAATTTTGATTAATAGATTATAAATGCTCATTTCTTGCCCTAAATTTACTCAGCCTCTATAACCAAAATTTAGAATAGTGTCCCCAGAATGTGGTGTTTTTAAACTGTTGCTTGTGGAACAGTGGTCTAAAGCTTGTTGTATAGAGCTCTCTCCACTTTTGTTCCTAAGGTGGTGTTCCTAAGGTAACTTTCCATATATATCCAAAAAGAAACATGAAAAATACACGGATGGAGAAAAGGGATGTACAAGACAGTGCTAAAGAGTTTTACTAATTTACCATGCTTTTGCAGATTTGAAAACTCATCTTGAAATAAGATCTGGTAGTAATAACTTAGCCCTGACTGCTGAAGATCTGGTATTAATATATCAGATGTTCTTGTCAGTGGATGCATATTTGTAGACACAACAAGACTTGATTGTGACAGTTGCCTATATGAATTGATTGTGGAAGTGGAACTCTAAGTGGTACTTAGAAAATCATTCCCTGGGATTCTGTAGGTACTTAACCTATGACTGTTTGGGTCAAATACACTGCTTTGGAACTCTTCCTCCTCTATAAGGCCTAAGTGCAGCACAGCGCCTTTGTATAATGGCAATTACACATTACAGTGGTATGACAGCAATGGAAAGAAAAAAAAATAAATAAATTCAAAAAAATTTTGTACATACTTCGAAGAAGTACTATAAGATTAAAATCTTATAGTTATTATTTGCAAATAAATATGATTTCACATATATTCATCAAAACATTTTGTTATGCCTTCTTTGTAAGTAAACTTTTTGCTATATATCGTCTTCATGCTATCATTTGTCTGAGGGGAAAATTAGTCTTAGAATATTCAGCTAGAGTTGGATAGGTCAAGATATTTTGTTAATCCCAGGTTAGGAGTTGAATTCTGAGTAGTCAAAATTCTTGGAAGGTCAGGGAGTGAGGGTGTCTGGAATGAGATTGCTTATAAAGGAGGGACTGTCCTGAGAACGCCAGCTACTGGCACTTGAACTAATGACAAATTCATGTGAATGAACTATAGTAAATGGATAGTCAACTGTCTCTCCCTATGGACAACCTGACTTCATTAGCTGGAATACTTAAGACAGAAGTCTCTGTTTCTTTCAGAGCTGTGTGTGACAGACTGCACCCAGGTCAAACAGAAGGGCCCTGAGCCAGCTGAGGAGCTTTCAGAAGAGTTGTCTTTCTACATAGTATATGGCCTCTTTGAGGGGAGCAGTTAATAGTGATCATGTCAACAGCACTGGAAAGAGACTTTGTAAAGCTTGATTCATTTAGAATTATGTTTTGTTTGGCCTTAGGAGGCTGGAAAACCATTTATAATCTGACAGGAAAATCAGGGTTCCTCTTTAGTGAGAGGAATAATTTTTTTAAGACCATGATTTAGCATTTATGTCCTGCTACTGTTTTGTATCTTATAGACTCTCTGGGAAACTTTGGTATGAGAAAATAATTGAACATTTCACATTTAGACAAACATTATCTGACAGGACATTCGGGCATTATACATTTATAGGAAGTTTCCACCTTCCTAATTTCTCAGTCGTCCCTAGGAGAAAATAGAAGTATCTGTTAGTAAAACAATAATGCTAAGTAGAACACACAGCTGACACTGACACTAACTTATTTTTTTTAGTGGCATTACAGAGGTGTTTTAATATAACAGAAATACATTATAAAAATAAGGATTACATTACTGAAGTGCTCTAGTTTTCTTTTATCCTAAAGTTTCTTCAGTGTTCCCTGTGAATGGAGAGTTTGGGGTTTTTTTTAATTTAAGGTTTCATAAATTGCATATTTCTGATCCAAAGTAAGTAATCTGTGACTTGGCTTTCCCCAGAGTATTGTTCAGGAGCGTCACTATTCCTGCCCCTCCCCCCATTTTGAGTTACAGAATCAGTGTTGTGTACACAGCATCTTCTACATGCACATTACTTGGATCCACATACTGAGGCTTTGGAGGAAGAATCTAGCTCTACAATTTGACATGTTTTAGTAATCATAGCAACTTTTGGTGTAATCTTTTACTAGTATTTCCACCATTATCATGTAAACAAGCTCAAAAGATTCAGAACAATGGGAATTTAGCCTCTTCATCTAAAAAGAAGTGAGCTCAACATGGAATTATTTGGGATTAATACATCTTCCTAATTAGCTCAGCAGAGGATTTATTTTAAATTAACACAGTTCATGAAAACACAAGCTTTGTGGCTAAGGTGTTATAAATGGTTTACAGTCTTTAGCTAAGCCTGTAATTGGCATGAAAATAACACGTCTGTTTTGTAAAAAATATTTACCAACTAAGCCTCACCATCATGTTATTTGACTTTGTTGAAGAAAACTACAAATTAACACATTCATTAATCTATAATTTTTTAAGTTATTTCTCTTATACACAACTGCTACGATTTAGACTACTTTGAAGTAAGTTGTGACAGTGGAGGTGCGTGATGCTTAGCATAGTTTTTAGTAAATACATTAAATCCTGGAATCAGCAACTAGTGTTTTCTGTAAAGTCCAACCCTTAATGAGAGACAAGTACTTCCACAGCAGAAGAAGGTTCAAAATGGTGCAGCTCTGTATTGTGCTGTTCCCATTGCTATTAATGGACCACAACCTTGTACTAGCTGCAGATAGGTTTAAATGCTGTTAAGTGCTGTTGGGCCTTTGAGCATAATGAGTCAATGAGTCTTGGCTCAGTTAGCACAGGCATCTACTCTGAAACTTGTCACTCAACAGGAGGGTCTTCCATATTCTTTTTTTTTTTTTTTTAATTATCCTTTCCTATCATTCTCTTCCTGTCCTACCCTACCACCCCCAACATCCTCCCTCAAGTCCCCACATAGATAGTTTTGCATTTAAATTGATTGATTTGGGATTTTTTGCCTGCTTTTTCTTGGTGTGCTTTAACCATCTAGTAAAAAGTAGATTGAATCTTGTCAGCAACCTTTGTCATGCTGCCTCTTTGATATTAAACCTGTTTTTGCTGTTACCTTTAATGTGATTCTTTGAGCAACCTTAAAAAACTCATTCATGAGAGGTATATAAAGGCCTAAGCATATGCTTGGCCTTGTCTAGCCTTGTCTAGTCTTATTGTAGCTAATCTTTAGGTGACTAGAGGTTAACTTGCTTTAACTGCCTTTATTTTAGCTTTATACATCTAGATACTTTTAGCTTGAAGAAATTACACCATGTACTGCAAGTGTCTAAAAGGCCAAAGTTTTGAGTTTAACATTTGTTAGACACACTTTCCAGAATAGCCATCACAATTTTTCTCTAAGCAGATGCCTTCAGGTCAACAAATATTTCTCCCCTTCAGAAGAATAACTTTGGTTTACAGGATAGTTTGCTAGGAAACCTTCATGGCTGAAGCTGCTGTGATGGATGAATTTTGCCAGAGAACATGTGTTTACCAGACATAGCTGGTAATGCTTTAAAACTGTGGCTGTTGTTGAAATAACATTGCAAACCTGCACCTGCTACATACTGCCAAAAATACCACAGGGTGGGAACAGTTGGTCTTCTGGGTAGGCTTGACTTTTTCTGATCCAGTCCTTCCTCACTTGACCTTTGATTTTTTTTTTTTTTCTGTGTTCTTGAAAACACTGCAAGTGCAAGTGGCCAAATATATTGGAATTCCCTGATACTAAACAGAGAAATAGAAGAAGACAGAGTTCCTGTGGGAGAAGGGCAGATGGCAACTGCAAAGGCAGAGTTTACTTTAATAGATTTTCCACAGCCATGAAGGATTGAGAGGGAGAGAAAAAAATAATTGCCTTTGCTCTGAGCAAAGAGGTTAAATCACATTGCCTTGCTCCAACATTTCTCAGCTAGGAAAACAAAATCCTGGACAGCAGTCATAGTCCTGCAGTGCTAGCCCTTGCCAAAAAACACACTGAGGGTTACTTGCTGCATGCACAGGAGCTCACTGTACCCAAAACAAAATATATGCATCTTCCTGCCCTAGGCACAGACAACAACAAACCTCTTCTGAACATCTGAGAGGAAGGATTGATCATGTAGAATAACGGAGTCAGATTAAGTTTCAGAGAAGGAAGGAGGTTATAGATAGATACATCCTGAACTATTTCTTATACGTTTAAAGAAAGCAGTACAAAACAACCTACTTATTTTGATCAAGGTTATTTTAGATTTCATGAGATTTCCCTGCTCAGTTCTCCCCTAAGCACTTTATGCCAGAAGCAATCAAGAATTGACACAAACGTGCTGGCAAGCAACCTGAGCTAGTAGACCAGAAATCCTCATGCAGGCTCCCCTTTCTACCCTTGGACAGCTGTTACCTACATGAGCAATCCTGTACCACTGCTGCAGCCTGAAAAGAGAACTTGCTCTCTAGCCACAGAGGATTTAAGAGCAGCCAGCTTTAGCTCTTGTTAATTTTTGGTTCTTAAGAAATTGATAAGGAGTGTAAATAAAACATGTTTAGTACACACTGTCCACCAAGTAGTTGGGTTTTCAGTATTTGAGGATGCTTCTTTATCTTTAAGCCTTGAGAGAGACAAAAGCACTTACATGCTTTGTTTCTTTATTTCCAGACTCTAAGGAAGAGATTGGTATACAACATATCCCTCATTCAAGAGAGGTTATCTACATGTTTTGTAGAACAAGGACACAATATTTTGACCCCATCATAACTATTAACAGGGCTCTAAGGATGAGCAATATCTTACAAAGCATATCCTAGGAGAGGTCTTCAAATCTGCAGGAACCATCTCCTTGGGCAGAAACAATTCACCAATTGTTTGAACTTTAGTGCCACAATGATGGAGGACCCTATATCCCATGATGTGTTCATGAAGTCTTGTTTTTCCAAAGAAGTGTTTTAGATTTTTCTTCATTTAAGAATTGATGTAAAGTAGTAATGGTTATTAATCAGTAACATATGAATCTCCTGCTATTTCCAACTACATCTTCCCCTCCAG
>VWYO01001796.1:321407-346409 GCA_013400275.1 Rhadina sibilatrix | reverse complement strand
GAAAAGAAAAGAAAAAAGAGAATAAAGTTTTCAGTAAAAAATGTTACCATTTACCCTAATCCTTTCTACTCATTTTTGCAATGTAATGGATAGCACAGGAAAAGTGTCACTGAAAAAGAGATGATTTCTCCAGCTTTAGAGATGTGAAGTCAGCTCTGTCCCATTGTGATGACCAAGTAGCAAAACCCTCTTCAAACTACAGCTACAACATTGGGGGTTTGAATAATTCTTAACCTTGTATTTGGGAACTTCTGTATGTCAAACATCTCTTTCTATTAAATATATCTGAACCGAACTCTAAATTGTGAGAGCAGCAGCTGAAAATTAAACTCTTGTTCTGGCCAGGTCATCTCTGCACATAAGCAGAAGCTTTAAAAACTTCCCTGAAAGTATAAACTAAGCTGAAATGAATAATGACAGTCATAAACTTTAACACGGAACTCAAACCTAAGCTGGTAGTTTGAGTATGGTCTTGAAGATGTCCTCTTTAGATTATTCTTTTAAAATAATGCTGTTTTCATGATGTCATACCTTGCTATTTTCATCAATAAAGTTTTTTTCTGATGCAGAAGCGTATCCCAATTATTTTCAAAAAATCATTCTTGTGTTTTGTTACCTGAAAACAGAGAGGAAAGGGTAGGAATCACAGCTTTAGGATGGTGAATGTGATTATCTATATATAGCCCCGAAGTATAGACCATGTCTCTTAACTTTGCTTTGGTACAGAAAGAAAATATTTCAAAACTACTGAAGCTAGTTTTGAAAATGCAGCTTGGTTATGACAGTAATGGGAAAACCCTTAAACTAAGTTGTGGGTTCTTTTCTATTATCAAAAATGCATGAGGTACCTTGGATATACTTGCAGTTTGATCTGAGTAAAGAGTAACAAAGGCATCCCTTTCCTCTATGGAAAGGAAACAAATGATGTCTATCTGCCACAAAGCAAAGTTGCACTGACTTGTGATTTTGGCATTTTCTTTTAGCAGCTGAGTCTCTTCGCCTGTTGTTAGAGTTGTTCCTTATCTCCTTTCCCACATATCAATTATAATAACTTCTTGTACTCCAACATGTTGTCAAATTGCCTAATGCTTTTCTGGATAGCTGCTCAGTAGGGATATCTGTTTTGAACATCTAAGATCCTAAAGTTCTCTGAGTCATTCTCAAAACACAGCTGGAGTTGGTAGCCGTGCTATTGTTCTAAATAAAGATATTGGAATAGAGTGAAGTCTGAAATATGAGTGAACAAAAGAAGATAAGGTGAAATTCTCCAGAGAGTCACACTGCACAGGACATATTACATTACAGGTATGCTGTGAATGACAATATTTTCATGGTTATTGCACTAAATTTTAATTCAGCCTTCTTAAGTGCTTGTTTTTGCTACATAGAAAACCTGTAAAAAGAAATATGAAAGCACTGATTTTATTTGTCATCTTCCTCTTGCTGTGTATGTGGCAATAAATCAGAACTTATTCTGATGACATTATCAGCCATAAGCATTACAAATTGACACATTTCCTAGTATGCTCAGCATTATAATGAACTTTGCATACTGCACATTGATATTCAACCACTGTAAAATACTTTCA
Source organism: Rhadina sibilatrix (assembly GCA_013400275.1). Taxonomy (NCBI): domain Eukaryota; kingdom Metazoa; phylum Chordata; class Aves; order Passeriformes; family Phylloscopidae; genus Rhadina; species Rhadina sibilatrix. The sequence continues at coordinate 344,820 of VWYO01001796.1, read as the reverse complement.
TTACAGGACATCTTTGTGTGCCTTCAGTCATGTACAAATCCAACAAAGAACAATCTGCAGAGTTAAGGTTTAGTTTGAAATGTCAGTAACTATTCATAAACACCAATAAAAAGTATTTGTCCTAATAGCATTTGGAAGCAACAAAAAAATAAACCATTTTGTGCTTCAGAATTGCATCATGAAATTGTTACTTAACACACTGATCACTCCATTGCTCTATATTTGCTCTTTGTTTTTAGAGATGCTTAGAGAGATGCTTAGAGATTCTTAGGTGCTTCCAGCCTGAACTTTATGTTTAAATTTCATAAAAATTGTTCATGTATAAAAAACTCGTATTATTCCACTAATTGATATACTAAAGCTCCAAGCTTCTCTCATCCTTCATCTAATAAACAGCTTTGATTCATGTTGCATGGTAGCATGGTAAGCTCAGTTTTTATAAATTTTATAGTAAAACAGGAAGTTTGAAGCAAATCAGAAATTTCTTTGCTCAGTCCCAATGTTTGGTTTTATTCCACAGCCGAGTGTCTTGAACTGGTTTAGTAACATACTGATCTCGCATGGAGTTTATGACATAACCCCAAAACTTCTTGAAATGATGGGATGATGACTATGTCTAAATTTCACACCTACCAAAGTAAATAGCTGTTTCTAAATTGAAAGCTATGCCTATTTATTTACTTATTTACATATTAGCTCATGTTGTAAACTTGAAGTTTAAGCAAGAAAAGGTAAGAGTAACCATTTTACATTGCTGCCCTCTTGAGAAAACTAGCAACAGACAAGTACAATCCAATTCCCTTAAATAGTTTTTCTAAAGTTTTGCCTTTAAAAAATTATTTAATTACACTTACAACAAATACTAATTTCACAATGGCTTCTTGAAGGTTGAGCCAAGAATACAGATGATGAAATTATTATGCTATGTTAGTGTACCCTTTGAGACTGAACAAGATGGGGTGAAACAGAAGACTGTCTTGTAATGAGCCTGTGCAAAGAACTGGGTTCCTCTGGAGGGATGAATATGAAAGTAGGAACTGGGACAGTCACCCAGCTGGTAGGCCAAAAAGAACTGTGCTTGGAGTGAGGGTGCAGAGGACAGAAAAAAAGAGTAATGGGCTCACCACTACGTCTTCTTTAAATCTTTTTTGCTTTTACTGTCAACAGTCTGTTTCAAAGAACCTTCTTTTCAAATGCTACTGCTTCAAAGGGACTTAACAGCTACTGTTGTTACCTGTTTCTGTATTTCAGACATCAGAAATCCCTGCAGTAGGTCAGAAGCAGGGAGGACTTTTAGCTATAAAAAGAATTCCTTATATGTGTCTAACTCCTGCAGCACCTAAATGTATAAATAGAACAAGAAGCAGAACTCCTGACTCACAGTGGCCTCTCTTCTCTATAGATACACATATTTTTTTCTTGCTTGTCTAGCCCTAGTAGTTTTTTACATGCTCCTCTTTGAGACATAGAGTAGAATGTACTGCGTTAACTTCATGATGAACATATTCAACTGACTTCATACAAGTTTGAAATCCCACAGGATAAAGAAGGCCAATGTCGCTCACGACATAAAGAATTCACACCCACACCTTGCAATGTCCAAGGCAGGAACGAGGAGGGTTTATTACAGAATCAACATTTATCGAATTCCACCGGTGACCATGGATTGGAGAAAGAAAGTCTTCTTCTCCAACCACACTGGACAATCCAACAGTCCATCAACAGTCTCCTCCTTATGAAAAGAATGTAAACATTTCTAGATTTTACCATAACAAGAAGACTATTTATACAAAAATGAATCTGACTCCAAAACACAGAAGGCTAAAAATAAGACTTTTCCAAACTCCTTAAAAGGAACAGAGGAGAATGGCAAAAACCCAGACAACAGGCCAAGAGCTGAAGTCTGCTTGGATGCCAAACTCCTTTACAAATAACAGACAATATAACTTTCTTTATCACTATTTTAAGCCCAAAGGGTTGGTTGGTGCTGATAAAGTCTATCCAAGAATATTAATCTTTCCCTGGATTTAGGACATAATGTAGAGGAACCTCAATAGGTGATAGATCTTCACATTCCTGCTGCAGGCAAGGAGAAAATGGAAAGTTAAGCCAGACAACCATATTAAGCCTTTTCCTTTAGTTTGGTTCATTTGGAATTATTAATTACCTTTTTTGATCATTGGAGCTTTAGCATTTTCTGAGATGCTTCGTTCTTGATCTGTTGTACAAGAAGTCAAGCATTGCATTGTGAGTCTAAACTCCGAAGTAATATCCCTGCTGGGTTCCTTAGACTGAGGTGTTACAGTGCCTTACTTACTAGTGCAAAGCGTCCAGCAAGGCATTAAATAGATAACTTTTGAAAAATATTAGAATTAAACAGCTTTGCATTATAAAAATAGAACAGAAAGCTACCACTATAATTTTTCACTTCAGAAAGAAAAGCTACATATGGAAATAAAAGAGTTACAACGAAAGTCAGAAAGAAAGTGAAATGAGTCAATGTCTAAATTCTCTCAGACAGCCAGTATAGAAAAATAAAAACCTTAAGTGAGGGAAACTATGAATACTGATTTTAAAAGGCTAAAAGGTGCTAACAAACAGCTAAATGTAGGGATTGTTATAAATAAAAAAAAAATCCAAAACAAATGATAATGAAAAAAATACACCAAAACCCCTCAAACAAGCAAAGAAATACATCCAGCAGTTATTCAAAAGACAAAGTTTGGGTCTGAATGAAGAAAGTAGGAGAAAAGAGAATATATGATAGTGAGGTAAATGTTGCTGTTTTGAAGAAGTGTTTAGGAGTGAATTACTAACATCATTAAAACTTCTAATAGAGGATTTTTAAGCACAGGAAGTCAGGAAGACAGTCAAAGATTTAATGAGGTCCAAAACATGATACAATTGCTAAAGAGACAGTTAAGGAAGAAATGTGTACAGCAGAATGGCTAAAAATGTAGTGTATTTGTTCTCCTAATGTGTCTCCATAATGGTTTTCTATTTTTTTTTTAATCAGGGAACACTTTAGGCACTGTCTCAAATTGAAGTGTCAGTAAATGACAATTAAGATAAAACAATAAAAAGATTAATAAGAGATTGACATGAAGAGATGATATTCAGCCAGGAACACTAAAGGTAATCAAATATGAAACTGCTAACTTCCAGTTAAAATCAGAAGGATGGAAAGGATCAAATAGGACATCAATTTTAAAAGACTCCAGGAGAGAACTAGGAAAATGAACTGACAAATCTGATTTAACTTCAGGCAAACTGTAAAGATTGGAACTCTTAAGACTGGCACGGGGGGAAAAAAGAAGAGAGAGACAGAGACAGAGAAGAGACAGAGAGAGACAGAGAGGGAGATGGAAAAGGGAAAAGAATCAATGGAGATTCTATAGAGAGCATACTTTCCATCTAAAATCAATACAATACTCTAAAAAAGTCAGTGGCTACTATGGGAACATTCCTAGGCAGTGGAGCTTGATTCTATTTACCAATAAACTGTTAGAATACTTTATGGAAGGCTAGTGACTCATGCCAGCTGTCACTGTCCTGTTTACAGTTTAAAAGCTAACACAATCCCCAAAGAACCTACTCAACATCTAACCAATGTTTTGGAGAATATGAAACAAAACTGTGCCCTTTTCTGAGCTCAAGCGTCAGAGGACAGTTGTAAGCACATTAAATATATTGGTATTAATACATCCCTAAACTTTGAGAATAATGAAGATCTAATTGTTAAAATGTGAATATATTTACAGGGGTTTAATAAGGTTTTCCATCAAGTTACCCTTCAGAAATGGGGAGCAAATCCAAAAATGAAAATCTGTACCTGGAGACAGTAGAAAGGATGGGAGAAGGACACTGATCCTAACTTTACACACATAATAAAAGAATTTCATTTCACTGCAACTAATGTAGAAACATTTGATGTTATTTGGTGTAGTTTAAGAAGAGTATAAGATTTCTGAGAGGAGCCAAGAAGGCAGAAAAACTGTTTGGTATTACTGTCAATTACATTCAATAATTCTATCAATGAATGATAGAATTATTTAGGTTGGAAAAGACATTTTTCTCCAAAGTAACCTGCAGTCATTGATTCATGTAAGAATTTTATTAGACTCTTGGGTCTTTAACATTCACTTACAGAGTTCACAGAAATGAAAATTATATTTGCTGTTTTCAATGTAGTATGTTCAATAAACAATAATGAGGTAATGCCACTTCAGCTTTGAGCAGACAATTGCATGCTCGCTACTAAGGCCTCAAAATAATGGAAACTGAAATAGACTATTAGGTATCCATACCTGCAGTACAGCTGGAATGTGTAACATGAAACTGAACTAAAATTGAGGAGGAACAAGAGTGATGTACAAAATAGCATAAGGAAAATTCATATTTAAGTCTTGTGTGTATATGGTGTGAAGCAAAAGTAAAAACTTATAATAAGTAAAAATTCTATTAAATAATTAGTAAATAATTAGCATTCTAGAAGTAAAAATCAAAGTTAAAATGCAAATTATATCTAATTCAAAAACTATAGTAAAAATAGAATAAAATAGTTCATTATCTGAAGGCAAGAATAAAATTCCTGCATTCCCAGACCATTACACAATTAGCAAAGAACTTGCTGGACCAAAAAGAACCTCTGCTTCCTCTAGTATTTTTCTTCAAAATGTTTCCTCTGGTATTTTTCTTCACAATATAATTGCATGCCAGGAGTAGAAGCATGAGAGAAAGGCCATACATAAATCAACTTTACTTTCTAGTTTTTGTCAGCCACCACTGTAGGGATTGCTTTGAGGTCATACCTGGACAAAAATTGCTCCAAATATATATTGATGATTCTAATTTACCTCAATTCTTTATAGTTTTATAAATCTGTTCTAGCTTTTTTTTTTTTTCTCTCTGTGAAGAAATTCCACAATTAAGTTCTGAGTTGTGAGAAAGCCATTATTTTTCTGCAATTTAAACCTTTTGCAAAGGGAACTAGTTGAGTCCCCATTCCTGGAGATATTTAAAAGATGTGTAAATGCGGTACTTACGTACATGGTTTAATGGTAGACATGTCATTATTAGGTTGCAGTTCGACTCAATAATTTTAAGTGTCTTTTCCAACTGAAATTATTCTAGGATTCTATAAACAGTTCTCTGTGAAAATAATAACAGTCATACGAAATATGCCTATTTGTTTTCAAAACTTATGTATCTTCTACTGACTGGATTAAAAGCACAAACACTAGATAATTGCTTATTTTGCTGCTTCATAAAATAAGAGATCCAGAATCTGATCCAGCTAATTATATTCCCTTATTTTCTTGGTCTATGAGCCACTTTTTTTTTTGTAGGAAAACAGAATTTTTTAAAATCTTTTTATCATTTTTGTCACCAGTCAGATGATAGCTGAACTGTCACAGTAAGTCAGTGCTGGATTTTAACAACCACAAGATAGAAAAAAATAATTTGCAACACTTACAAAAGTAGTATTCTGCTTTCCTATTTTTAATAACTTTTCTGAATTGAAAAGCAATTTCTTTTACTTCCTTCCTTGTGTTTCATTTTACTGCAACAATTATTTTCTTATTTCACAACTACATCTTAAACTGACCAGAGTATGATGAATCTGTAATCCAATTCAAATGTGAGTCTTGACCTCAGATATTTTATTAGCAGTAGACCTTGTTTATTTTGTTAGTTTTGGTGGCACTCTCTTCAGCATATAATTCACTTTCACTTCATCCTCCTGGAAGCTTCTTCTGACTTCTCTTATCTAGTAGAGCACTTAAAGAAAGGAAGTGGTTTCCAAAAATCACAGGCAGAAGTGAGAAAAAAGGAAAAAGACTAGGATATAATGGTAATATCTCTCAGCCATGAAAGACAATGGAAGACTTGTCCAAGGACATACTTCACATTATTACCCTCATCTTACCATAACCATCTGTCATATGTTCCTCAAGAACTAGCTTTAAAACTTTCATATATTAACAATTCAACTTAGTCTTTAATGATATGCAATGAAATTCCCTAAACTTTTTTCACAGCTAAAAAACTTTGGGCTGATATCCTCTCTGCTAATAATGTGTGCCTCCCCAAGACATTGCTCAAGGGGCACATTTGGCCAATTCTGGTTTTCTTCTCCTAGAGATGACATCTATAATTTTTCTGAGAAGTCAAACTGAGGCAAACTATGCCACCTACAAACTGCCTTGCAACAACAACTCTTATAATGAGAACAGGAGCATATTTTGCAGTAATAAAAAATGACAGACCAATTAGAGTGAGCTTTAACTTTTATAGGTAAATTACACACAACAGATTTTATTAGTTCTAAAGTAATGATTATTATCAAACTGTCCTTTTATTATCTCATGTCTGCTAAACCAGCATTGTTCAGTTGATTAACACCTCCCAACTTTCATAGACAACTATAATATAAAACATAACTGCAGTAACAGCAATTTGACTATAAATGCAGATCTAATACTAATACAAGATGTCATTACTTATACAGTTTTTCAATGTTAAAGAGACTCACTACATGGTAGAACAAATTACTGGAGCAGGGTTTTTTTTAATATTGATATAATAATAAAATAGGCTTAAAAAATATTTCATAAGTCACAAAGTCCAATATCTGCCAATGAAAGACTGTTCTCTACAGTATTTTTTTTCTATTTACTTTAAATGATGAAAGTTGTTGGAATATTGCTTTGATTGCCACAGAAACAGTTTTAAAACACAGACAACTGATCAAACGGCAGGGTATATTCCCCAATCTAGTGTACTTCAGCTGGTAGTAAGAGAATGTACATTCTCCATTAAGGCTTCATTTGGCTCGCTTCAAATAGTCTACTGTTAAGTATGTGATTAGTAGGATCACAGAATCGTCAAGGTTGTAATGGGCCTTTGGACACCATGGAGTCCAACACCCTTGCACAGAGCACTATCAACTATACCAGGGTACCCAGGTCTCTGTCTTCTCAGGTTCTAAATATCTTGAGGGATGCAAACTGCACAGCCTCTCTGGACAACCTCTTCCAGTGCTGGACTTGTTTATTCTTATGATAATATGAAACTTTACTTCTTTTCAATTTCTATCTCTTGCCTTTCGTACTATTTCAGTGGTAGGGACCACTGAGAAAGATCTGGCTCCCACTTCTTCATTAACTCCTGACAAAAATTTATAAACATTGGCAAGACCTGCACCAGCCCTTGCTGGGCCCTCAAACCTTCTGCAAAGTGAATTGTCCCACACATCTCAGCTCACCTTGCATGAAAGGTGCTCCAGTCCCATAAATGCCTTTGTGGTCCTGCACTAGATCGTCTCCAGAATGAGCACGGCTCTTCTGCCAGAGAGCCCAGAACTGGACATGCTCAATAGTGCTGAGCAGAGGAGAAGGACCTCCTCTTTCTATCTACTAGAAATGCTTTTCCTGCTTAGGAGCTGTAGTCCTTTTATTCCATTCATGGGACACTTGTGATTCATGGTCAATTCACTGTCTATCAGAAACACTAGATTTTTTTCTTGCAAAGCTGCTTTGCAGATGATCAGCCTCCACTGTTTACTGGTGTGTGGATTTATTCCTCTTCAGGTACAGAACTTAGAACTTTTCTTTCAACAGCTTCTTGGGGTTCGTCTTGGCCCCTTTCTTCAGTTTGTTACGATTCCTCTGAATGGCAGTCCAACTGTTTACTATTTGAGTCTCTCACTGACATTTTACTCTCATCTATAAAATGGCTGAAGGTGAATATTAAAGGTAGAATTTCTAATATGTGAAACCCTTAGTGATTTAGCAGGGACCTGCTGAAAATTTGCCTCTTCTTAATTTAAGTGTTAGTAAGGTAGGCATAATTTAAGTAAGTCTGTTTATTTGGGCTTAGATGCTGGCATAATTGTAAACCACATGATCCACCACTTACCAAAGCTATGGACATATGTCTAGGATACTACAAACACAACTACGTGTGCTCAGAGAAATTTCTCTCTTGGATCCTAAAAGTAGGATTCAGTTTCCTGAACAAATATTCATCTCCCATTTTCAGCTGTCCAGTTGTACAAGTTGTTCTCTTAGGGCTGGCAAATATGATACATGGTATCAGCTACAACAGTTCTACAGAATTTTAGAAAGGCAAACAGAAAACAAATGGGACAATTTAGCATATCTAAATTGGCACCAAATACAAATAGACAGGTAAATAAATCCTATTTCAAGCATCCAAATTATCTCAGACTACATGGTAGGTTAACTGGTATTTTCTCAAATCAGCCTTAAACTAGGCTCTTAAGCTCTGCTTAACCGGTTTGTTGAATGCCAGTCTTGTATTTGGAATGGAATCTAAAGCCCCTAAAAGAAAAGAAAAGACAAAATATGTTTATGGACCTCAATATAGTGTTTTATGAAACATTTCAAGGATTATAACCTTCACCTTATGTCACTATTGGACACGAAAGAAGACACAAGTCTGGTTCAGAAGGCTGCAGACTCCTCGCAGGAGGAGCCAGCGGTTTATTTTCCAAACCTATTTTATACCTTTCAACCAATGCACCCACCTTAGAGGTGGGGACCTCTTGACCCATTGGCCACTTGAAGAGACCATCAAGTAAGGTCCCTCCTTTGTGAAAACATGTAGAAAAATATCTTGGTTTATAATAACATGACCTTGTTTACAAGTTCTGTCCTGGGAAAGAATTTCCTGAAACCAAAACATGGCAGGCATGAACTGTGGCTACAACCTTGCAAAAAGGATTCTGACTTATCTCCAAATGCCTTTAAGTAAGATGGAGTAGACAGAAGCCAATTAAGTTCTTCACTGATTGGATTATAGCATGTTCTCTTTTTTTTTTTTTTATTTGTCTCTTACTCAGTGAATTCCAAATTCTGTTCTTAGATCCTGACGTCAGAGGAAAGTGATAAAATTGGAAATTTGGAAATATTTTTTTTTTTTTGTATGGTTGTACACAACACATTCTTCTCGGAAGATAAACGTGTGAACTGGACTTTCTTTATGGTAAGAAGGGCATTACAGCCAAGTCTGTCTCTCTGGATGTATATGTAATCAATAATGAAGGGCTGAGACATTTTTAAAGGAGAGTGGGCTCCAGTGTTCTAGTCTTACACAGGCTACCTCATCTCCCCAGTTCATACGGAGCCTCTTCATCCTCATACCTGGCAGACCTCAGGATATGTTCTGTCATATTTATTACACACGTCAACAATAAAAATGCTTGTTATTAAAACAAACCATAAAGCAATTGTATGAAGCCAAGAGAGAGTGCAAACACATTTTATGGTATTACTTTGAACTCATTTTCTGTGTATGAATCAAGTTGGAGCAGCATTTGAATACTGCTCAAGCCAGGTCTCTAAACCAGCAACATGAAAATGCACCTGATTTTCATTTCAGTTGTAATAGCTTCATTGTAATTCTGTTAACCCTGCTGTAATCCAGGGTAACTAAATTAAAAGTTCATCTGCATGCATAATTAATTTGTTTATATTTGATACTGATACTGTCACATTATATATTAATGCCATAGTAAGCTAAGGACTTTCCCTACTGTCTAAATATTTTTTAGAGCAAAATAATCCCTTTATTAATACTATATGTGTTTCAGGGCTACACATACAATTTTGTTTGACAGTCAGTCCTGGTTGTCTCCAAACCTTGAGGGAAACCATGTTTGAGTGGTAACTACAAGCAAAGTGTGAGAACATTTTCAAATGGAATTGCAGCTGCAAACATATCTAGTTAAAATGTTTGAACATCTAATATGTTTATGCTTATGTGATGCATGTCTTCTAGCTATACACCTTAGTAGAATATTTCTGAATTTTACTTGCATGAGGCCAATTGAGGTAAAAATTGTTGTTGTTGAGCTCAAAGAAAATAGGATTTTAAATCTGAATATGTGTATAGAGATTCTGGCAGTATAAAACAATGGTAATAGAACATCTTTTGCAAGAGAAAGGAACATGACATTCTCAGATCATCAACTGGTGTCTGGGTTCAGAGAAAAACAAGACAGAAAAGTGACCAGAACAGATCCAGCTAATACTAGCTGTGCAGATATGATTTCATTGATATGATGATGACAAAAAAATATGCACAAGTAAACTAAATAGTATTGCTTGCTTCTTGGACACAGACACTGCTTGTAAAAGTAGTCAGATCTGATTAGTGAGGCCAAAAAATAGCAACTAAGTGAGCCAAATAGAGGCTTGGCTAGTTATTTACAATCAGGACACCTTCAATGATATTAAAACTCACCCAAATAAAAACCCTCATAAAATCAGAAGCCAAAATACACAATCAGAATGAGCATAAAGCAAGAAATTTGATTAAAGCTGTTTGCCTTACAAATGGTGATGAAATAATTAAATGTACTTGGAGAATTCATTCAGAATGTAAACTGAGGCAGAAGAGGAAGAATGAGAAGCAATGGTGATGTTTACAGCCCTTTAGAGCTAAAAAGAGCACTGCTTCTGCTTTGTGGGCTGAAGAATATCTTTCGAACTTGGATCAGAGGGTCACAAGTTTTGCTTTAGAGATTCGAAGGAATATTGAAGATATAATCTTCACTAATGAACTGCATCATTAAAATTTGGAATTTTTGACTTATTTAGAGTTGAATTTTCTAAAATCCCTTTCCAAGTATTGACTTTTCATTCTTTTCTTAGTAATGTTGAAAGCCTTTCTCCTTCTAAATAAGCATTTGCTCCATATTTAAGCACCCACAGTCTTTGATCCAGTTAACTTCAATCTCTTTTCTCGTAGCTTGCTGTATTAATTTATTAAGTTATACAGCCAAAGTCTTTCTCACAGCTCTCTGGATCATTTCAGAACTAATTTGAATTTTTATTAATGATTTGTTGAATGGTGTATATCGTAAGAATAAATGGTATGTCATCACAAGACTTCCTTACTGAAACCATGGAGCAAGAAATTCAACTTTTGTAAGATTTTCCATGGTGAATTTTACTAAGAGTACACGAGACAATCATCTAGCATAATCGTCAAACACTTCAACTTACTCCTTTTCAAGACTAAATATTCATTTTTGTAAATATAGACTCTTTAATATGCTACCACATACAATGTAAAAGGGCACTTTCTAACAGAAATGAAGTAATAACCACATCTTCAGGAGCGTCAATCACTTTTGTAGCTGTGGAGAACCTCATTACCCATTGAACCCGCAATCTGTTATCTGTACGTTCAAGCACAATGATTTCAGTAGCATTGCCTAGATTATTTATAAAAAGGAGTTATTGAATATAGTAGAGGACACTTAACTAGAAGTACTTATGAATAGCTCCCTTGCAACACTTAAAGCTTTGGATCCTCCAGTAAGTAATTTTTAAGATATATTATTTATACCTTCCTAATTTCAAATATCATGAGTTTAAATCAAGTGCCATTTTGTGTTAGGTCAGATACTCTAGAGATGCCAAAATATTATGCACCACAATAATAGCATTTAGTAAAAGTAAACAACAAACAAACAAACAAAAGCAGCATGTCATTGTCTTGTACTGCAAACTAACCACAGAACAGAACATTCTCATTGGTTATGATCGGTGCTCCAAGACCATCTTTCTTTAAAGAATATGGTTTCTTCTTATTCTGTTTATGAATTACTGGGTTTGAGGTCTGAATTTTTTTTTTTCAAAAGGTCCAGCCTGAAGACTTCTCTTGGATTTATGCTTGCTTTGAACCCAGAACCCTTTTCTACCATGATGCTTATCAACAGGGTAGAACAAAGGAGGAAATCAAACCAGTGTGATGATCAACTTAATGAATTTTCTTTTTGAATTACTTGTTGCCTTTAGAGGTATAACTACACAGACTCCACTTCCAGTTCCCTTTTCTTTTTTGTTTCAAGCTCATGTGCTTTTCTGACTTCATCTTATTTCAAAGGAAACCATGTACTCTAATCCTGTTGCTTTTCTCCTGTGAAAGAAGATACAGGGGGAAACAGCAAGAAAAGAAACTACAAGAGTATCACTTCAGGGCACAGAGAGGCAAACCCAAAAGTGGAGTGCCCAACTGCTGCAGGTTCTTTGCTCTGGTAAATTCACATCTGAGCAGGCAATAAAAGTATGTTGTTACACTTAAGTGAACTGCATGAGCTACAGCAGTCATCCATGACTGCCCCTATCTTATCCTACGTGTAAAGTAAAATGTGTGAGCTTAGAGTACCCTCACCATGTTTCACCAGTAATTAAAGGTTGACATTAAATTGTGCACTATGTTTTATCAGGCCAGGAATACATGCATCAACAATGGGTTGAGAATAACTGTCTGAATCATGGCACTATGCTTTTCAGAAAGATAACCTTTTTAAATTATATGGAACCATTTCATCATTTCAGACTCATCTGTTCTGTGGGTAACTCCATGCTGTACCTAATGTGAAGGCTTCAGATTTCCTGTAAATGAGAGGTACATTTTGCATCCAGTATACCTTTTATCTGCAGTATAAACTAAGGTTGCTGTCATAAGGGCAACAAGGACATTAGGCAAACATTTTGAGTCCTTTTGAGAAGAACCTGAGGGCACCTTCAAGGAATAATTCCCAGACTGTTTTCTTTCTTTCCTTACTTGATGTCAATGAAATGGCAAATAGAATAGCTAAAGGATACATGCAAATATTGTTGCTGATGGATGGGGTACATCACCAATTCCCAGTGCCATCCAGGAGTATCAGCAGGTTTGCCCCAGAGCTTGCCTTTGGGATGACTGAACAAGCAATCAAGGTAGATGGCAAGCTCTCCTGGCCTTGAGGCTACCCTGCGGGCTGCTCTACATAGCAACATAGACACAGCATCTGGGACTCTGCAGGCGATCAGTGAAGCAGCCTGTGCTGCTTCAGAGCTGATGCTTCAGGCTCTTGGCACACCACTAATGTCTTGCTAAATAGTTCACACTTTCAAAGTACTCAGAAACTGATAGCAATCAGCCTGTACAGCCATGAGATGTGAATAGGTTAGGTGCAAGTGAGATAGTATTGATGACTATTTTTAAGTGGAAAAAATTAACAGATATAGAGATAAATATTGGATGACTTTGACACAGAGTATAAAGCAGAGTGAGAAAGGGCCTAATCCTGTACTGGTGCTATATATGACTGGTATTGTCTTTGATTTTGACTTGTCCATTTCTTGCATCCTTTTACTTTCTAAGCATTAGAAAATTATCTTCCATTAATTCAAGTCCTAAATAGCAAACTAGTATCTCAATGCTTTTCCAACAATATGACTTTAAGAAGATGTGGAAGTGAAAAAAAAAATGCCCTAGTAGATATGACTGTTCAACTGAATTTCCTCTAGCTGGTCTTATTTGCATGCAATACATGTAGAAGAAAAGTATGCAATGAATTCAATGGCTTTTTTTCTTATTCAATATACTAATTTATGGACTTATAAACACAACATAATTTGTTGAATAGTGCTGCAGAACAAGTTTATCAGCTCATTAAAATCTTGACAATATACTACAATTAACAAAAGGGAAGGCAGTGTGTTACAGACTTTATCATTCAGCTAAAGGTTTCTACCTATTTGCAATAATTTGAAATACCAGATTGCAAGAGTTTAATTAGTTTAATTGTAGTTCTTGGTGTTCCAGACGAGTTCATACTTGGACAGTATTCTAAATATTTAAAACTCTCTTGGAGAATTGGATGGCATCAAGTTGCTGCTGGAAAGCAAGAAGCAGTAATAATGCTATGCAGTGGCATGTGATGGGGGATTTAAACAATCACAGAGAAGTAACACCCACATATTTTAGATTAAAATTCACTTTTGGCAAATCTCAAAGCAGTCTCTCTTAAATAGTATTTCCAATTAATCCATTATGAATAGTCTTAGAAGAGTATTAGGCTAAATTGTTTCCCATATAATTATGGGAATTAAAATGGATTGAAAGAAGCCCTGAGGAAAGAGACTTGGGGGTATTGGTAGACGAAAAGTTCAACATGACCCAGCAATGTGCTGTCACAGCCGAGAAAGCCAAATGTTTCCTTGGCTGCATCAAAAGAGCTGTGACCAAGTTGAGGGATGTGATTCTGCCCCTCTGCTCTGCTCTGGAGAGACCCCACCTGCAGTACTGCATCCAGCTCTGGGGCCTCCAACATGAGAAGGACAAGAACCTGCTGGAGTGAGTCCAGAGGAGATCACCAAGATGATCAGAGGGCTGGATCACCTCTCCTACAAAATCAGGCTGAGAGTTGGGATATTCAGTCTGAAGGAGAGAAGGCTCTTAGGGCAGCCTTCCAGTATCTGCAGGAGGCTTATGAGAAAGCTGGAGAGGGGCTTTTTATAAGGGCATGTAGTAATAGGATAAGGGGGGCTGGCTTCAAATTGAGAGAGTAGGTTTAGATTAGGTATTAAGGAAGAAATTCTTGACTGTGAGTGTGGTGAGGCATCGAAACAAATTTCCCAGAGAAGCTGGGGATGCTCTATCCCTGGAAGTGTTCAAGGCCAGCTTGGATTGGGCTCTGAACAACCTGGTCTAGTGCAAAGTGTCTCTGCCCATGACAGGGGAGTTGCAACAAGGTGATCTTTTTAAAATCCCCTGCAAACCAAACCACTCTATGATTGTATGATAATTATCTTGTTTAAGCAAGACCATTGCTTAAAATCCTAGGCAAGTACACAATATTTTAAATATAAAAGATCTTTGGTATCTGTTTTAAGGTTTTTATCAACATGAACCAAGGCAGTTAAATTCCCAGGGTCTATTAGTTCATACAGGACCATGAGACATAAATGTATGGATAACTGGCAAGCATCAAACCACAGCTTTTAAACACAGAACTTAATAGAAATGAACATTACTTTCCCTGGTGTCATTTCACAATAAAATATCTGTACAAGATGCCACACACCTTTCCCCAAATCTACTACTAATGACTGGTTTCTTTCTATCTAATCACTGGATTTTGTTTGCTTGCAACTTCTAATCTTTATTACTTGTGCAGAAGAATGGGTGTTCATAGAAACGTAATTTTGGAAAGCCTGAAAGTTTTCTATTCCTCTTGTAACTTCATTCACCACTGAATCATGTCCCTAGTTATACCAAAGAACATAGAGAGGGATATTTCCCCCATTAGTATCCGATTAAAATTTTATATCTGACATGTATTTAACCATTCAGTTACCATACTTGTTGCAATGTGCACCCATGAGAATACTGACAAATTTACAGGACACATATGACCTGTATTAAGAATGCAAATTGCACCATGGGCAAAAGACAATTTTTGAGTAGCAACTTGCAAGCCTTATTCTTATGTAGAAATGTACATGCTTTAGCATTTATTTGATCAGTGTTCCAGTTTTTAACACTTGAGAGATCAAAATGTTCCTCCATTGTTTACCTAAAATAATGTGAACAGATCAAACGCATTTGTAGCAAAGCTTATATATGTGAAGCTGTAACCCACAAAAAGGTATGTCCTTGTGTGTATATTTTCTTAGAGCAAAAAAAAATTCATTTAATCTGAAATATTTCAATCAAAGTTTCACTCAAATCAAGTACTCAGAGAGGGAAAGTTTCAAGATTAAAATGAATTTGAAAGCTATGTTCTTACCTCCATTAGTTCATTTTAATGGATATTCTGCCAGCTGAATAAACTACTAGAAGTGTTGACAGAAGAAAAAATAATATTTTCTGCAAATGTTGAAGAAACACATAGAAGGTAGCTTCAAAAATCTTAATGGCAATTACTTGTAATGTAATTTATGTTCATTTAGTCAGAAAGAGAAACCTCTCAAACAAAAGCTTCTTGTCTGACTAAAGCAGTTTGAACTTGGGATACAAAATACTCCCAGCAACTCAGTTACGTACAATGGATGTACAGAATTATGTTTACACACCACTGAACTCTTTGTTAAAGCTGTAAGATTAACACCCAATTAACTATATACTCCTACTTTGTTCCATCAACTTTCCTCAGCCTCATGAATCACTCCATTTCTCCTTCTTGTCTAACTTTACCACACCAGAAAATAGACTAATGCTTACTTTCTCATCTAGCTAAAGCTGAGGTTTAAATGGCTTCAAACAGAACCTTCTTTTGCTGTCACAGAAGAGTAGTGTTTGACTGAGAGCTCTTTAGGACTTGAACTTCCACTGTTTTCCTATACAGCTTCTTGCAGTCTGTAGCAATATCATGAGGAAAACAAAAAACACAACACATTTCCTTGTTTTTTTTTTTATAATTATTGGATGATGAAATAGAAACCTACATAGGTATTTTTATCTTGATATGTTGGAGAACGTGACTCACTCCTGAGGAACTGAACCAATATGTGACAGACTCCTCATGTTGGGGGTTGTGATTTCTAATAGAGTTTTCAGTTAGAATTTTTTTTAATAGTGAAAACTTAAATTTTTTTTTAAAAGATATTTCCATGCAAATATGTTTGCTCCATTATGGGACTACTGAAATACAAACTATGACAATGAAGATATAAATTGGGATTTCATTTGGTGAGTAACTTCAAATAGTAATATTATCTGTGGGGAGATCATAGAAAGCAATATACTGTTAGTTTGATTGCTGTATTTAACTGCAATTAGTAAAACCTTTTTCTGCAGTACAGAAACAAAAACAAAAACAAAAACAAAAACAAAAACAAAAACAAAAACACAAAAATAAAACAAAAACACCCCCACCCTGTAGTCCTACAGAAAAATAAGGATATGTTCCCTTTTCCTAGGGGAATTTTTTTCAATTTAAGAGCAAGCTGACTCTTTTGGTACTATGATACTTAGAAAATTCCATTGCTATCAACTGTTAAGGTGATGTTGCCTGCAGTTCAAATAAGTCTCATCTTAGTTCTGAGAAAAGTGCTTGCAGTTACATGTCAGATTTTAAAGTTCATGTGAAATATGAACTTCATAAGATTTGCCTTGTCTCAACTGCAATAAAGCTGGTACAAATTAGTGTCTTTCTAACCCAATGAATGCTTTTCATCTTTAAACATCTTTGACTTGTGTCACGATCTTTCCTCAAAAGGTTGATATCTGTCTTTTTGTAACACAGTGAATATCAAAAAGAGAAAAGGAAAATGGAAAAAAAAAGAGGATACATTTTTGAATGAAGAGGTAGCTCTTTATCACTTCTGTAAATTGAGACAGAAGTGGTGAGTGGGTAGAAGAGAACTTGTATGGACTTTTTAGTGAAGTTTGACAGGAAATTAAGCACCTTTATATCTGCTCATCTATCATGCATTCACCTTTATCTCTTGACATGTCCTTAGTAAATGGTGACATTTGGAAACAGTTCAATTAAAGTCACTGTGTTCTGGGTAATGCTGCAAACACTGTGTGTGAAACAAATAACTTGTAAATTGCACTACATGAATACCACTACTGAAACAGCAAGCAGTATCATAACAATGGGTATGTATAACAAAGTTGAATGAATACTGACTAGTCACTTATTTTATGATAATTCTACAGTCAAAGGCCATTGTAACCTTACTGTTCAAGATTCATAAAAATTATGTCTATATTAGAAAGAAGACGGGAAAGATTAAACTTTTCTGTTAGCTGAAATGCATTGAGAGGTAAAAGAAAAAAAAATTATAAAATTTCTTCTCATAGCTTAATCTCACAGTTAAAGGCAAAGTTTTCCTTTATTTTAGTGTTAATTTTTTGAAGGTAAAGTCTATACTAGGGGAAAATGTGACTTTCCTCCTTTTTTCTGCAGCTGAGTTGAGAAATATGTTTAGAGCTATATTGGGGGAGAAGGGAACTTTTAAATATTAGTGACTGTACATACATTCTACTCCTCCACCAGGTTTCCTTTCCTGTGATATAGGTAAGTTAAGGTAAGGTCTTGTCAACCTGTTACACTCAATGAAGAGAAAACACATAAAAGCATTACAGACAGTACTCTGATTAAAGGAATAAAATGGAAATTAAAACAATGGGTACTTTAAACTAAAAGTCCCAGAGAACACAGCTGTGGAATTTCTAGATCAAAGTATTTTAGTTTTCAGTTCTTTGTAAAAGACTTGGAAACCCTTCTCAGGGGCCATTGTCGGGGATGGTGGTGGTCATGAAGGGGATGGGGCTACGTGGCAGAATAAAAACATTTTTAAGGTATTAAAATGTGAGAAGCGAAATTTTCCAATTGGCTTACACATTAAGTGTGCATACAAATGCATAAACAAGACATGTCTTTTCCTTTTAATGTTCTTCATTTGGCATATATCAAGATATTTTAGTAAAAGAGGAGTCTATGCCATAGGATGGTTGGTAAATTTATTACAGAATTTTTACAACTTCTCAGATGTACTTAATTCTTGAAGAAGCTTCTGTCCAGGTCAAGAATAGTATATTAACTGAGATTTTGAACCAAGCTATGCAGGAAACAATATTGAAGAGATACTTTCTTATTACAGTCTGTAAAACTGCTTTTGGAAAAAAGTTTTCAATGAGCTCCCATTTTACAAGTATCACAGCTTTTCTGTTGTCATGTACAATCAACTTCACTTATGCAGAAGATATAAATCTAGGTTGTTAGACATAAATGTGATATTAAAGATTGGTATATCATGGATGTATGGTTGATCTTTTGGCAATCCAGTCTTCCATAACTTGCTATAAATGTGCACCGTAACACTACAGGCACACCATACATAATGTAACACTCAAGACACTGGCTCATGACTCACACAGCCTTTCACACACATTAATTCAATTGTGCAGCAGTCCTACACTTTCTTTCCTGATGGGAATTTGATCAAGCTGACAGTGATGGTCACTATGTCAGAGTGAACAGTAGGCACTGGGGTATATATCTACCATCATAAAACATCTACCAGAGCCTCAGGGTGGTCATGTCCTTCTTACTGGCAGCCATTCCAGCATAACCAATCTGTTTTGCTGAGTTGTTGCACACTTTGAAATGTCTGACAGACTGAATCCTTATTAACAGCCAAGAGTGAAAAGAGGAATAGGAATGTGGTATAAAGATCAACACAAATGTTAATTCTTGTGAGCTCTAATGTGAGCACATTAGCAAGTAGGTTCATGCTAACTGTGCATATGTTGAGATGTTGAATGCAGATTACACATTGAAGTATCACTTGTACAGTGGCATAACATTTCAACTGTAGAAAAAAATTACTCAGCAGAAAGCAGGCACTTTCATAGTTCCAATTACCTGAACGAATCCATATTATTATTCATAACTTTATGCAAACCACAAACTATGTAAGTCTAATGTGCTTTAGAAATAATATTTATGCCAATAAGTAAAATACCTCTGTCCCATGAAATGAAAAACTTATACCCAATTGGTATGAACAAACGAAAACAATAGATCTCTGAAGAAAGCAAATAACCAGATATGTACACCAAGACATAGTGAAGAAGGCAAGCCTCTGCCAAAGAGAGAAAGCTAGTGAGCTGATTATCTGCATTGCACCTTCTCAACTATAAAAAAAAAGGTGTAGATCAGTGACTTGGACTGACTACTTTGGCAACTAAGTTTGTTGAATGCTAAGTGTAATAGATTACACTTAAACATTTTTCTATATTTTTTAAGTTTTTGTAACAGATTAAGAAAAAAGTCCATATCTAGTCCCATTCGTCCAGCTTGTACTCTGGTACAGCAATGACGCCCATTGTAACATTTCTTATGAATGTACTCTTATGAGTACAGTAAGTCACACAAAATACTAATTAGAAAAAGGACAACCTGAATCTTTATGGCCTTATGTGTGTTTCCAGTACGGGTTTCTTATTAACCTGGTCTTGCCATTTGCTAAGAAACCTAAGATAAACAGTGAGTATGTGGCATGTTTCTCCCTTTTTATATCTCCATATGCACACCACAAATTGGTTTTTGAGTGGTCTGCTTTTTAAAGCTATATAAGTAGGGACAAATAGGCTGCTCTTATGGGTAATTAAATAAAAGGGAGAGAAATGCCAATTCAGGAAGCGACACAATCATGAACAGAGATAATATAGAAGGTAATTTTTTAACTTTCAGCCTAGAAGAAAGTATGTTAAAAATAAACTAAAACAAAAAATTGTGAGCAGAGTTCTTACAGGAAAATTACAAAGCATGGGTCTTATTTAATTTTTTTTTAATATTAGTTTAACATTTGTCCTTCTTCATTCCTTCTCCCCTTATTCAGTTTTTATAACTTGCAGTTAGTTTAAAATTAAACTATCTTCTAAAGACTGAGAAAGTGTCACTGCATTTGATCTACAAAGCATTCAGCCTGCCTCAGAATGCTGTATAAATAACATGGAGGTCTAATTGTGTGCTGAACCTCAAGAGATGTCAGAAGGAGCAGAAAGATGATTTTAAAGTTATTTTTATTCTGTTTAGATTTTGCTTTGACTAAGAACAGATGGTGTGTTGTAACTATCTTCTTGAATGAGCTGAATGTCTACAGGTTTGAAAGTTTATGGTAAATCTCCTTGTTATACTCTGCATGAAGGACAGCTACAGAAAGAACTGTGCAAGTACAGTGCAGTTTCTGTACTAGGTAAATCCTCTGCTGGGGTGTTAAAACGTCTTCATTACGCTGCAATGATATACATGGGGCAACTATACAAGGCCACACAGTTCTTTAAAGACCCAGAAGCGCAGCTGGCCCTGTTTGTCAAGACAAATAGATGCCAGAGATGAGAAGCCACATGGAAGCCAGTTTTCCAGCTGGCAGATTTAAAAGGCTTCCAGTCAAAAAGAGGATTCATGCAGAGAGTAGCTTATTAGCTAGAGGACAGAAGAGACTAGCTGCCTGATTCTAAAGGCTCTAGAAATTGCATTCTTTTCCCCTTCTCTAGAGGGGATGGGATTGTTCTCTCTGTTAGTTTGATGGTTAATCAAAGTCATGTGTTTTCTGTAGCTGAATTACTCTGGTACTCATAGCAGGCTTTGACCAGTGAACAAACACTGCACCACAAAGTTTTGAATCAATATGTTTTAACTCAAGGGAGATTAGTCACAGAGGCTGATTTTCTTGGTTTATTTCTCTCACTCTGTTTTCTTTATGCTCAACACAGAAACAAAGCCTCTTCCAGAAAGAGCTTAGAAAATATCTAAGTTAGGCTGGTTCAGTCATCCTTGAAGGACTTTCTTTTCTTTCTAAGGAAGGTCATTAAATTACTTGTTACCTTCAGCAGAAGAACATCCTTTTGGGTAACTTTCTCTGTGTAAACTGCTCTAACAAATGTGATGTTAAATATTTTGTCAATATTAGAAGGCTCATTTGAAGCAAAATTCTGTGCACTAAGCTTTAAGCCTTGCAAACTGCTGTCTGTATCTTTCTGCTCAAATTCACAAAAGTCTTCAATATTGTCTAAAGGAAAACACAATTTAGACAAATCATTGTATCATTCATTGTAATATTATTTAGTTAGCATTCACTGTAGGATTATGAATACAGAAATATTTCAATATTCCATGTAGTCCACAAAAGAGTTGTGCTGTGGGTTTTTCTAGGTGGGGAAGAAATGACTAGCACTAAAACTGTTGGTTTTATTTCAGTGTCCCAGTGATAATAGAAAACTTGAATACACATCTTAGAAAAAAACAGAGTTTGTTAGAGGCCTTGTTTCTTTGTTGGTTGAATGGATTCAACTGTACAAGCTTGTTAAATCTTAAAATAAAAGATGGGATGCTAATCATTCAGCTTACAAGCATTTGTTATGATCCCTTTTGTAGTGAATATTTAAAAGAAGGAAATACATCACCAACTTTTATATATTATGTGCAACTTGAATAAATCTGTTTCTTTAGTAAAAAGTTCTATAGCAGGAATATGGCTGTTTGCTGTGCTGGATTTGACTAGCAGCTGATTACTCTTATCCTGTTTACCTCCAGCAGGAGGCAAAACTTAAAGGTTATGAGAAGTAGGAGGAAAGCAAAAGCACCTGGGGAATCAGCATCAGATTCTACATGACTTCATACAATTGAGCATAATGTCTTAGTTTAGAACTCTTCTCATCTGTAAACAACTCATAGTCCCAAAGCTAGGTGCTATGATATTCTCTCTCTTTTGACAGAGTTCTTTTTCTGTTGATGCCACGCAATATTCCTACCATAAAGCCCTTCACATGAGACTAGTTCTTTTGTGCATGAATTGCTATTAATCCCTGGTGACTTCAGCAGTTTTTTCCAGAGATCCATAGTCAGCATGTGACTGTCTGAAATTCTGCAAGTTTTTTGAATGTTTGTATAATTGATTTCACTGGCATTCACTGCACCAAATTGCTAAAAATCTATGCTGTAGGCCTCTATGCATACTCCATTCTAGTATATTTCTTCATCTGAATACATGAACTTCATTCTTTTCACCTATTTCAACAGGAATCTGACAGAGACATTAGTAATATATATATTTAGCTGTTGAACCAAAGCTTTGGTAAGAGGAAAAACTATCTGTAGGCCATTTTGTTTTGGATGAACGATTCTTAGATAACACCTGACAGATAGTAAAACCTATTTCCTGAATATGCTTTGGCAACATGCCTTTAGATTTTCTTTTTTTGTGGTCATAAATATCTGCTGTTTTCTGTCTGTGTGGAGCTCAATTATCTCTCATCCATCTCTCATTCTGCCTGCAAACGATTCTGCTATTTGATCTTTCCTTCCTATGTTTGTTTCCTTCTTGTCTTCTCTTTTCTCTACTGGGCTTTTTTGTATGTGTTCTTTCCCTTTCCCTTTCCTTTTTTTTTTTTTTTTTCCCTTTTTTCTTTTTTTCTTTTNNNTTTTTTTTTCCCCTTTTCTCCTTGTTCTATCACTGCAGTCCAGCAAATTTGCTCTTGAACTGTTAGACTTGTAACTATCTCTTCCTCTGCCATGCATGCACATTAAATATCAAAGTCCAAAAGTCTGTGCCCTAGGTATTATTCTGCACCCTTGTATCCTGTATATCTTTAAATTTCAATGCGTTTACCTTCTGTTATGGTTTCACCCCAGACAAGGGCCAAGTACCATACAGCCACTCATACAACCAGCAGCATCAAGGAGAGAATTGAATCATAAGGGTAAAAGACAGAAAACTTGTGAGTTGAGATAAAGACAGTTTAATAGGGAGAACAAAAGCCATGCACACAAGTAAAACAAAACAAGGAATTAATTCACTGCTTCCCATGGGCAGTGTTCAGCCATCCCCAGAAGAGCAGAACCCTGTCACATGTAATGGTTACTGGGGAAGACAAATGCCTTGACTCTGACTGTCCCTCCCCTTCCTCATCTTCCCCCCACTTTCTATACTGAGCATGATGTCATATAGAATAGCCCTTAGGTCAGTTTGGGTCACCTGTCCAGACTGTGTCTCCTCTCAACCTCCTGTAAACCCCCAGTCTCCTTCCCAGCATGGAAGTATGAAAAGCAGGAAAGGCCTTGGCTCTAAGCCCTTCTCAGCAATAAAAA
>VWYO01001796.1:243262-321347 GCA_013400275.1 Rhadina sibilatrix | reverse complement strand
AAAAAAAAAAATCTCTTTATTAGCAATCCTGTGTTCAGCCCAAATCTAAAACACAGCCCCATACAAGCCACAGTGACGAAAACTTACTCTATCCCAGCCCAAACCAGCATACTTTCATATTTACTTCCTGAATCTTTACTTTGCTAACCTCTGCCATATCATACCAAAAATACAAGAAGTCTGTATGTGCTCTCTGAATAAAGACTCTCATGTTGAGCTGGTTTTTTTAATATGAATTTATTTCTGTTGTTTTTTCTCCTTCCTTAGGTCACTACCAGTATCATCTGTGAGCACCATCACTTTCCAGGAGACACCTCTGAAGAGGAAAAATAACAATTGGAAAAACAGTCATCTAACTCATTGTTTTAAGTACTTTTTACACAGCTTCACATACCTGTATAACCATACTGTTGTACTAAAGAAGAATTTTCTTCTTAAATTGGTTGGTAGTCATTTGAAGGTTCAAATTCTAAGCCAACTCCTTTTTACATGAAAAGTTTTAATTGCTTGTAGCCATATTATTCATCAAAATGACTGGTAACAATAGTCAGGCATATACTCAAACCTCATTAATGTAGCTGGTCAGGGGATCAAGAAAGATATTTAGAATGAACTGGGAAATTAAAGGTATTTAGTAGTTTACTCAAATGCTTTGGATTGAAATATTTATGTAAATTCAAAGTGACAACAACCACCAAGCAAGCAAGCAAGCAAGCAAACAAACAAAGAGAGGATTTCTTCACCTAGAGTTCTAATCCAGTAATTCTGACATATAAATTGAGGGCAGTCACTGGAAGAGGTTTCACACAACTTTCAGGATTCAGGACTGAGTTATTATTTTTTCTGTATATGCATTTTAGTTTAAACTTCTTAACAAAGCTTAATTTAGCTTCAGATCTTTAATCATCCTTTTTTTTTTTTTAATTTTAATTTCCTTGAAACATGACAATTATGTCTCAATATGAAACCAAAAGTCCAGCAACGATCAGCTTTTACCCACTATGCTAACTAATACACAGTCTGGCCATGGAAAATCTGTTATTCCTCTCTGTGCTACTTAAAATAGTTCTTTTAGTACTGGCAGTGCTGATTAAAGAGCAAACTTTTAACAATGGTATGCAAAGCATCACAAAATGAAGTTCAATGCAGAGGAATTCTCTCTCTATATCTGTCTATTCATACATGCCTATACACACACATATATATAAATAGACTTTAGGTAATGCTTGAGATCCATAATAAAATTGATCTCCTTAATGTTAAGTATAAAAGAGGGGGAAAGTGAAATTACCAAAAATATTGTACTTACTGAGTTTTGAGATTTTATCGTTTTTTATTTCTTTAAACCAAATCTGTGGCTGAGATGTCATCCTTTTCAAAGAGGAGGAGTAGACTAATTGGGTAATAAAATCAATTATGTACATAGGGCTGGACCCTAAGCCTGTCACAATCAAAGTATATGCTTCCATTATCTTTCACCTGCTGAAGTTTTACCAGGTTTCCACAACACTGAAAGAAAGATAGCAGAGTAAAAACAGAGAATGCTTTTTTTTTTTTTTTTCTTTCCCTGTAACTTAAATGTAACATGACTTGAATAGGTATAAAGCTTTTCTGGGGAGGAGAACTTAAGTATTTAAGTTGTCAGAGGCGCTGTAATCTTCTAGTAGCTACAAAGATATTAATAAAATCTGAGAAAAATGTCATGCACTTATTAAAACAGTTCCAACTGCAGACTGCAGAATATAGTTATGAGGGATTACACTTTCCAATAACTTTCAGAAGCATTGGAATTCAAGCATGACATAGTTCAGGTAAGTTCTGCTTTTGAAAAACTAGTTTTTAAGCACATATTCTGTACATAAGTAACACAATAATTTGAGGTGCAATCGGAAGTGCAAGACTACATGTATCATGTAAGTAATTTGTTTTCACCCTGTCATTGCATTAAATTCTGATGGAAATTAATAGAAACAGAAATCTCATTAACAGATTATTTATACAGAACTATATTTTACATTTGATTTGATACCTGTGAGGATCTATTCATTTCAGAAACAATGTAAAATGTTGTAACTCACCTCATGGTTTGAGTCATACCTCCTCTACCCATCAGTGTATGTTTTGCCTGCTGGCTAGCATCAAGGTAGAAATATTTGGAAAAGAAGTAGTTTTGGCAATTAGAAGACCTAGTTTTCAATAAGTGTGCTTATGAAAATCAGCAAGCAGATTTCCATAAGATGTTTAGTTGGAAATTATTCCTTCACACCAGAAGGAATATGTTAAGTGAGTAAGAAATCCTATTTCAGACTGGGGTTTTGCCAGCACCACCAAATTCACACAGAGAGAGATTTTTTTTGGCATGAAAAGCTGCAATAGTTTTAACTCTCCTCTCAAATACAGACACACTTTGCAATTACAGTGAACTTGGACTGTTTGTTCTATAGCAAGAAAATCTCTTAGCTCATGCCTAAGTGAAAGATGACTGACACCACAGGTAAAATAGATTATGATCCTCTAGATATAGTAGTTTCTGACAGTATGCTGAAAATCAGCGGCATTTAAATGTGATAGTACTCATCTGAGTTGGTAAAGCTGTTAAATCTTCAAGTCTAGAAAACTTTTAAATCCCCAAATAAAAATCATGATAAATAAAAGCACTTTTTACTGAGATTCATCATGTCACTTCAAAAAAACAAAATGTTTAAGGCTTTTATTTCTCTCTTTAATTCCTTTGGCAGAATATTTTTTCCAACACTGTGATGTCCGTTGCTCTTTTCTTTTTGAAGAGTACACTCGACTACAATCATTTGGCTTAGTACCTGTAAAAAGATCCTGACAACAGTGCTTTTGAGCATGGAAACAGAGCAAATGGGCTTTTTTACTGTTTTACAGGCATGTTGTCCAGCAAAACTGAAAAAGATTTAAAATTTGTACTTTTGTATTTCATGCAGCTGGAGAGCCTTATCTGAGTTTCATTATCTGTCCTAGAGAAAGTCATCCCATAAAGTCAAAGCTCCAACTTTCTGCCTGATTTGAAGCTAAAAAACCACCCATATTTTCACATGATATTTGCTTAACATTTTTTGAAATGCTCTTTCCTCCACTGAGAGAGAAGGTCAGAGCTGAAATATTGAAATGGATTTGTTGAAACTTTCATAGAGGAAATGTTGGTCTTATGCAAGGTCAGAATCAGAATTTAATTTGCAAAATCCTAGTGAAGATAGACAAAACTGTAGGTTCTGAAAGGAGGTTTAGGAAGGGTCTTATTGTTGAAGTACAGTGGAACTTTAATCCTGTTTGCTTTGAACAATGAGTTCATTGGACTGATATTGACTTCATAAACTATCCAATGAAAAAAATTCAGTGCTGTAATTAAGGAAATGACACTGCAGCCCTACTAGTCTCTCTGTAGAAGCAAAGATTTGTAAGCAAGCTAACAAAAGATTAGTGCAAGCAATAAAAACTGAATACTAAAATCTCAAACAATGTAGTAGGTCCTTAAATACAACTGCAGAAGATGTCACTTTTTTATCGTATCTTCACTAGAGGGAAAATCACATCTGCATCTAAAACCACGACGTGCCCAGAAAACCACTGCTTTTTCTGTACTATAAGAAAACAATTCCATGGGATTAAATAGGATTAAGAAGACTGAGTAAATCTGACTTGATCATCAGCCTAACAGCATATTAAAATTGTTTACTGGGAGAAGGCAGGAGAGAAAATCATGAAAGAAAGACGTTAAAACTCTTTAAAATTCAAAATAGTAATTAAGTTAGTTTCCTACAGACCAGCATATCATGAACCTGATTCTCACAGGCACAGGAACCATGATACTTCTATCAGCATCTTGTTTTTGTATCAGCCTCTCTGAAAAGTAGTTAATTATTATTTTTTAGGTTCCACACAACCTAATTGTGAGCTTTTACATTGTAGAGTAACTGTGGACTGATTTGCTTATATTTGTATTAAAAATGGGAATCCTGTTGCAAAGGAGTGTTCTGAAGTCATAAATCAGATCCCTCGGGGAGATATTTTATTCTGTTACCTGTGTAAGATAATAAACCTAGGCTAAGACATAGTGGAACAGTATAAATAGTCAGTATAAATACCTCATCTAACACTATGTGTTCATAAAATTAGAAGTGATCTAGGCCCTCCTGGATTGTCAACTCAGTTGTTTCCCATCAAATGCAACCATACCACGTAATATTTTGATATAAGTATCTACACTGTTCTGCTACTAGTTTGTATTTTGACTGTTACTGATAGATCCTCACTACTAAAACAATAAGAAACATTTTTTACTCTTTCCAGTACAAATTTATAATGGAAAAAAAAAATTTAAAAGTGACTCATACAAAGTAAAAGAAAAATATAACTCTTAAAGCATTCATGGAGACTGAGACATATTGAAAGTATAATACTATATTTGTGGGGAGAGATTCTCCCTCTTGTAATAAAGTGTTGACAAGCCATAACATTGATTGAGCAATCTGAGAGCATTTTCATTACTGACATAGGACTTTTTGCAGATAACTTTAGCGATGTAAAAGGCTAGTTAGTGTGTTCCTTGAGTGGCTGCAAAAGTGAGGCTTTTAAAAGGCAGAAAAAGACTGCACTTTTGTGTTTCTTTTAAACATCTCCCTTAGAATAAGCTTACATGGAAAGTCTCACCCTTTATGAAAGAAATTCATGTTCCACCCATGGAAACTTTCAAGGCTGGACAGAACCTTCAGCAACCTGATCCAGTTGAAGATGTTCCTGCTTATTGCAGGGAGAGTTGGATGAGATGACTTTTAAAGGTCCCTTCCAACACAAACTATTTTTTGGTTCTATGATCAGTGCTCATATAAGGAGAGCCTAGTGGGCTGCCCAAAACTAGAAACCTGTTTTCAAGCAGTTGTATATAGACTGATTGAATGCCACCATCATATAGAAGGCAGCTTGTGGTGGATGGAGGAAAGGCAACTATAACATATCTATCAGAAGTAGAGAGACTTAGCAGTGTGTACCACAACTGGTGTGTTGTGTTATGTAAGAAAATACAGAAAGCAGAAATTTGTTCATAAACCCTGGAGGTGAATTAATTACTTTTTGAGACCTATTTTCAATTTATTTCAGTTTTTCCTTAGATGTCAAAACTATTGAATCTTTGTCCACAAGTGTTGCTATAAACACTTGAGCCTTGCTCCAGTATACCAGAGGTGAAAGTCTCCTCTTTAAATTTATATACATGAGAGAAATTATCTATATACATTAAGGTTTGAGATATCAGGACCCTGAGAACAAGAGGTCTATTTGATTCTAATCAGCCTCCCCTGGAAACCCACAACCCCACCCAGATCCTTCCAAGCTCCCAGCTCACCCACCTGGAAAGAGCACTCTTGCCCTAACTCTGGGATCCTAAAAGATTAATTTCTGGGTTTGTTCCTCTGAAATACTTGAGTAAAACACCTACAAATGGTAAGATTTGTGGCCAGACTGTTTTTGCTTATATGATGTATATATCCTTAGTCTACAGTAAGATGCAGCATCCTGTAGTCTTCAAAACTCTCAGATTTAAAATCCACATGAACATTATTGTATTGTGAAATCTGTTCTGAACCAAATCCCTTGGATAGCAGTATAACATTTCACAGAATTTTTTTATTTATTTTTTTATTTATTTGCTTCTCAGTATGGAATTACTCAGTAATATAAAGTAGATATAAATCTTTGTGATGAAAAGTCACTAAAATGTCCCTGGTGGGTTAATTATTACAGTTGAAAAAAGAGGTTGGCTACCATTTTCATTCTGCAAGAGCATATGAGTGAGAGTGTGTGCTCCAGGGAACCATAAGGAATGAAATAATTCCCTACAGAAATGGAGTGTAATGAGGCTAGCCATTGGGCAGTAAAATACCAGTTTCTGTCTGACAGTTTGGGAGTTCACCAGTTTTGGGCCTCGATGATGCCCAGTAAATGGGGTTATGGAAGAATTCCCTTCTCTATTTCATTTTCTTGCCTAAAGACTTTCCTGTCTCAGGTTAGACAGAGCTCTGCTTGCTTGTCAGTCCCTAATGACTTCACTTGAAGCCACATAAAACAGTACATAGGAAAGCAGCATCAGAATCAAGTAGAAATGCCTAAATTCTTGACTTGGTATCAGGCCATATGCACCTTGGTTTGAGATACATTAGTGACCCCAAGCACCCCAAAGCCTTTGACAGTCTTTGACAGTGGAACAAGTAGCAGCATGTGGCCTGTGTTTATATCATTAACATTTCACAAACTACAGCAGAGAGCAGTCGTGCAAAATAGCCCGATCAGTGGTAATACCTGATTGGTGCTGAGGAACTGCTGAGAAACATGTGATTTGGCCTGAATCAAAGCAATGTTAGGGATCATCCTAAGAATTTCCAAGTGGCCAATAAAGAGCCTGCTGAAAGATGTGCTCCATTGTGAGAAATATCAAAGGTAATAAGGCTTTCAGAAGTCTGTGAAAGCAGGCCTTAAAAACCTTAGAAACAGAAAGGAACAAAAGCAGAACTTGTAAGCTAAAATACATGAGAGAGTCTTTTGCCAAAAAATAGCTCACAAAAGGTATAGAGTGAAACCAAGTGCTACACTGGTGTTTTCTAGCTTTGCTTGCTTCTTGCAGTGCAGATTTGCCTGTGGAACAACCAAGAACAAATGTGTAGGTAGCCTTAGCCAAGGCAGCAGGTTCAGACTCCATTTGCCTGTCCAAGTCGAACCCAGAAAAGCCTTTTTCAACCTGTCTAGTCAGTGTGCCAGTAAAAAAATGGACCAATACCTATATATTATGATCCCCTGACCAAAAAGCAACTTAACAGTAAGCCAGGCGAGATTGCCGATGAGAGCAATCCTCTAACTGATTAAGACATTTAGACCAAAGAACTTTCTGAGGCACCTTCTGAACCCCAAGAACTGGAAATTCTCGGTCCCTTAACCATAGATTTCTGTCTTACATTTTCAGATAGCAATAACAAAAGAATGATCCTCTCTGGTACAATGTCACTCCCAATTACCCTGCTTATAAGAACTCAGGTGTTTGGTGTAATTACTCAGATAGTTGGGGTGGACTTTCCAGAGTTGACCAATATCCACAACAATTACCAAAAAGATATTGGTTGATTTCTGGAGATAGGGCTTGGCAAGGCATTCTATCACACCTTGGAGGTGGTCCATGCAGTATTAGACAACTTACTGTGCTAGCACCTAGTCCTAAAACAGTCATTAAGAAAAAACACAGAGGGAAAAGATGAAGAAAGTTGTAATAGTAATTACATAAATTACATCTACAATAAATGTAGATGTAATAGTAATTTTGTGCCCTAAAAAGCTGCAAAAAGGGTTTCAACAGGTGTGTTACTATCCCAACCTGCCTCTGCCATGGCATTGAAACAGTTAGATCGAGTTAGATATTGGCTAAGTAAACAAACCAATGCCACATCCACTGCAATTGGTGATATACTGACAGACATCAATAGTGTTAGACATGCTACCCTACAAAATCAAGCAGCAATTAATTTCCTTTTACTGGCACATGAACGTGGTTGTGAGGAATTTGAAAGACTGTGTTGTATGAACCTGTCTAATCACTCTGAATCCATTCACAAAAGGATACAAAACCTAAAAGATTTAAGAGCTCAAATCAAGGAAGATAATAGATCATGGTTAGATGATTTATTCAAAGGATAGAACTCTGCACATTGATTGAGGGAACTTTGCAAAGTAGGTTTATATGTGTTAATAATTTTAGTAGTAGTACTAGTAGTTGTACCCTGTATACTTCAGTGTGTTCAACAAATGATGGATAAATGTATCAAAGAAGTTTTTATTGTTCAAGAGAGAGATGAAGAACGTGAAATCACAGAAAGTACTCAAAATCTTACAAAGGTAGTAGAGACAAGTATAAACAAAGATGAAGGCTTTAAATTAAAGCCTTAGAATGGATAACACTTATTAGAGCGGTAAACAGCAACTACTATCAATTTTAACTCACATCCTTAGAATAGACCAAATCTTTTACAACAATAAAATTCTTGTGGTTTAAAATAGTAATGTTTAAAGCAAGCAAGAGAGGTACTTTAGACAAGCAAAAAGAAATATGATAGGTAGTGAAGGCTTTAAATTTTACTGATGTGCCTTTGTGTAGAAAACTTGTAATGCTGTTCTGTTAAATGAAAAGTCAGGTATTATAGTAGAGCTGTGTAACACAATGTATTTAATAAGTAACAAAGTTAAAAGAATTTCTTTGTAGTTGTACCGAGCAGGGGAATTGTGGGCAATATTAAAGGCAATAAGGCTTTTAGAAAACTGTGAAAGGCCCCAGAAACAGAAAGAGCTGAGGAATCTAGAATCACCTGTAACTGCAAAGTTTGAAAGTAGGAAAAGTTACAGTAGTACAGCAAGCAAGGACATAAAACAATAATCTGAGTCTTAGGTTCAGCTAGGATAGATCTTATGGCTGCAGAAAAATATGCTTAGCAAGACAGTAGAAAGTTTTAAGCTTAATAATGGAATATTGTTTATTGTTAATAAAAAGCATACAAGCAAGCATTGCTTGAAGCAGGTGTACGTGTGCTCTCCATGACTGGTTAGAACAATTGTCTGTAAGCTTTAGCAATATGTTATTGGCTGGAAAACTTTTAAGATATTCTGTAACAAAGAAATCTTTGGCTGTTGCTGGCAGATGTGACCTACTGCCATCATTTAGGTATGCAAAATCCTGTTATGAGACTGATGCCACAATTAAGGTTCAAGAAATGCCTAGCAGTAGTCCCGTCCTGTTTGTGTCTGAAGACCCAACACACTCCGTTGTCAGAAACAAGATTCCAAAGTGGCTTTGTCAGTTGTGTCTTTCATTTGCTATAGATAGTGAGTGAGCTAACAGTTGGGTTTGGATTAACAGGAAGGTCAAACAATCCTTGAAATGTCACATGTCAACACACCCTATTTCATGGCCATGGCCCATGAAATCGCCAGAAAGGCAATTCTGCAGTGATTTCTCTCCAATGACCCATGAGTATATGCTCATTGTTCTACATGGATCACTGTATCAGTACATATGTGAAGTCTGTTTGCTGGCACAGGTACCAGTACCTGGTAACTCAGAGGAGTAAATGTTATACACTTTATTGCTCTATTAATGAGAAGCCCACAAATAGCTTCACTATTCCAGTCACAATTGTAAAAGGTATCATTGCCTTTTCTTCTGCAAAATAATGCAACAACTTAAAGAACTTAATATTGCATTGTGGATTTTATTGTTGTACTTGGAATTTTACAGTAAATATTAAAGCTTAATTTAATATAAATTTAAATGTGACTAACAAGAATTATTTCTAGGTTTCCCTTTCTCAAAGAAAATAACTCTCTAATTATTTGGGGGTTTTGTGTTGGATTTTGCTTTTTCCTGAAGTCAGTCTATCCCTCCTAATTATGAACATATATTCAATGTCTTTTTGTTCACCTTTTATACTCCTCTGTCATTGTTAAATCTCCACTCTAATGTATAAGTTTATATGCTGTAGGGTGTATACGCCTTACTTAAATGAAAAAAAAAATTATACTGGAAAGACATTAGAGACATGGAATTGACGATACTTTCCATCCATTATTTCTTTTGATGCATTGATAATTAAGGTGCAGAGATACTCCTCTATCATTCTCACTCCAATATCACAGATATTTCAGGCTATACTATGTTCTCCTGTGTTGGTGCATAGGGGACCACTTCATGTAATATTCTGTCTGTTGCTATAGAATAATGCTCTGTTTCATTTGCAGGAGTAAATATTATCTCTAAACTGCAGCTCATCATGAAGTAAGAAGGAGCTCTTTTAATGAATATCACTAAGTTGATAAAGAAGAATCCAATATCTACCTTCAAAGAGAGAACATGAATACACATGCAGCATATTCACTGCTGACTCCTAGAGTTGCCAGACTCCTAGTGTTTGGCAGCTCTAGGAGCCAGACATCTTAACCAGGACAACACAGAGCACAACCTACAACACAGATCTTTTAAGTTCATATTTCTTCATTGGCAGTCATGTAGCTCAGCTCTGGAATACACTTGTGTTATACTTGAAAATTCAATTCCTTTACTACTAACAATAAAGAATATAGCTGAACTTGAAGATATCTAACTTTACTATTTTGCAACCGACCTGATCCTTAATGTTCATGAGTCTAAATGTATAAAAGATGCATTTATTAACATATTTATTTTTGTATGTCTACTTTGTGAGATCATGTGTCATTTCTGACATACTGTGTGGAGTGGAAAGAGAAATTATTAGTGAATGTTGTCCCTCTTTGGCCTATTACTTGAATTTTTATTTTTGTATCCCTTACTTCACGTTAGGAACTATATCACTGTTTGTGTCTTTGAGTTAAAAGCACTTTCCTACATAGAAAGTACTAAATGAACCCTTAAAAGTCCTGAACATTTTACAGTTAAATAAATCACAACGCCTCTTCAGCTTTTTTTTTTCTCTCCTGTGACAGATACTACACATTTCTGTTTGGATCAGAAAAAATGTCATGTTAAGAAATATTTCCATGTAACCTTATTTATGCTATTTGAAAACAAGTAATTTAACCTGAGTTTGGTATAAGATTTATACCAAAAAAGCGTTACTCCCAACAGTTCACTACCCCAAACCTTGCTAATTCAAAACATTAAATTTCTTTTTGCCAAACAGCAGTGTCAATGAGGAGGCTAATAAGAGATAAATTCCTTCCTTTTAATGAACATGTTTAAGATGAATCAGTCCTTATCAGATATTGCATGCTGTGGGTCAGCTGTGAGGATGTTGAACTGCAGTCCAAAACCACTCACAGCACTCTGCTGGTTTTTGTTGTATGCTATACTGCAAATATCTGACAGGATGGCAAAACAAGTATGTTCAAATAAACCAGAAGGGATATCTCCATAAATTGGCATGCACATTAAGCCAAAACAGCTGGCTGTCCAAATGATTGTTAATTCAGTATTCATTATCACTCTCTTATTTTGTTTACTAAAACATTCTTTAGAATGTTTTTATAGAATCACAGGGGACATGCAGGAGCTCTGTATTGGGGAAAATTCTATTACCGTACCCAGTCCACTCTATTATACTCTTCCCTCCAGGAAAGCAACAAAGTATTTTGCTGGTTTATAATTTTCTTCTCTTTTGCAGTAGGAATTAGATGCTTACTGAAAAAAGACAATTAAATTGTAACTTTTGTATTTTTTATGAAAACCTGCCTCAATCCTGCTGCTGACAAACGTTCTGCTATCCTGGAGGAAGGAAATCAGCTGGAAAGCATTATCATGTTTTTTGATTACCTAAATAACAAAGATGTTTTTCTTGTCATCTATACACTTTATTTTGTAGTAAACACCAGTAAGTGACATTGTTGGATATAAACAGAAGGGCACTTGCCTGTCAGATAAGATTGAAATGTAAACTTGGCACCACGGGGGATGAGGGAGGCTTTGTTGCACGCACTTTAATGTTTTTTGTGCTAATGCAAAGACCAGAGACAAAGGCTTGAGGCTAAATAGCCTTTCCACAAAGCCATGCATAGGACCCTGTTTGGACAAGATATCACCTCTAGAATGACTGGATTGTTCTTCCTGGAAATACTTTGTTAATATCTTCCATATAGTCTGTACAAGACTGAAGGACCTTGAAGACCTATATCCCTTGTGATACCACTCTCCCCGAAGAGTGAGTAATACACAGCAAAGAAGCTTATGCTCTGTAATCAATTTAGATTTCTTTCTTCTTTCCAGAAGAACAGCTAGATAGGTCTGTGGAGTGTATATTTTTTTAAAAAGTATTTTTTTTCTCAGAAAAAGCAACAACAGAATAATGAAAGAAAAATATACATAACTGATTATGCTATTTCCAAATCAGTAAAATATATACGTATATGCTTGATATCATCCCTGTTTAGAAATTTGTTCTCACCTGCATGCATCCCTTGAAAGAAGTGTGGTTCTGTCTAATCATTCATCTGTTTATTCTTAGTTAAGGATCAATCACTGAACTGGCATTTCAGGGGCAGAAAGAATAAAGGAAGATAATTATCTGGGAAAAAAAAAAAAGAAAAAAAAAAAAGAAAAGAAAGAGAGAGAACTTCAAAGAGAGAAACTATTCAAACATCTCTGCATAATATCAGTGCAGACCATTACTGAGAAAATTCTTTGTGCTGGCCAAGACTCATTTCAGCATGACAAGCAATAAACTCTGTATAATATTTAAGTTCTAACCTTCTGTTAAAGGCCCCCTCTAATTACCTAGATATGTCAGGTGGTAAGTCTTGCCACTGAGAATAAATCTGACATCAACAGATTTCTCCTCCTAATTTTTATTTTAATAAGTAAGCCATACAGCAGCTGTGAAGCTACTGATAATGAATATTAGGAAATAGGATTACTCAAGTGAGTTAAATCCTTATGCCTTTTCATTATCTGCTACATAATACTCGAAAGTCACATCCTGAATAGACACAGAACAAGTAACTGGAACCTACAAATTTGGTCCCTTTAGCTCAATCACTAAACAAGGCTCAGTCCATGAGAAAACCTGGGGTGGCCACAGTATCTACATGTGCTTATGCGCATTGTTTTGTTCAGAAACTCTCCAGCAGGTTTGGAGTGTTTGGATATATGTGTGTTTGTGTGTGACATGCTGAAAAGTATGACCATTTTAGTTTTGAAATTCTTCCAAAAGATAGTTAATTAACATTTCATCCATTGGCATAATGTTGCTTTTTGTTATATTGCTCACCTGCAGTACTCTAGTACTCTTCACTGCAAAGTGTGTGTAAATTACTTTATGAAGAGTAGGCTGATTGTGTTTTGATGTGATGTGGGCTATTTTTTAGCATCTAGTCGCAAATAGTTTGGCACCTGAAACTCCAGGAGGCATTTATGCTTACAGTTCTGCAGAGCTCTTGGGTGACCATGGGGCTAATTTATACACTTCCTGAACTGCCAAGCTGTAGTGGTGTCCCAAGCTGTCTTGCCTGTTCCTCTAGCATGCTTTCCCCTGTAAGATATGCTGCTATCAGCTTTTTCTTCCCAAGCCTGTGTGATCCACTTCAAGTTTGACTACCTAGACAAATAAATTTACAAGGTATCAGGGAAATTCTTTTCAACAAAGCCAGTAACCTTTTTTCCCTTTTAAATTCAGCTAGATTAAGTTATCCATTTATCAACAAAGAGATCAGAGAAATATGATGCAAAGTATGCATTCATATTGATAACTAAAAGTAGATCAGACATGCAACAAATTACATTGGATTCAGTTTCATAGCAATGCCTGTGCTAGTTATGTATTTACTATAAGGAATGCAGCTCAGTCTGAGAAATTTCTGCCTTAATAAATTGGTCTTTGTCATTGAATCATAATGACAAATAAAGTTTGATTAAAAACTTGTAGAAAATAAAAATAGCACATAATAAATAGCTTAAAACAACCTTAAAGGGTGATTAAACCTAGTATTTCAAAGTGTTTAGGGATCAGTAAATGGAGCTGTTTTGACTGGGATTCCATACATAGAAATCTTTATTAAGTGTCTGTATTAGACCGTGTCATGAACTGTATGCTTACTTAGTCATACTTAAGGTTTGGAAATGCAACTAATGAGGAGGACAAGCAATCAGTTACCTGAGTCACTCTGAAATGAAATGGTCACAACCTACCAAAATGTATTTTAACATGCCTCATTATGGGTAGAAGCAAAGGAAACAAATAACAACATCTATACCTACAAAAGAGGTCACTACCTCAGAAAGTAATTAATTATTCAGAAAGCTACTTGAAATCATCAGAGAACCTCCTTAATGTGACATTTTAATCTGATACTGGTGCAAGAGGCCTATCACTGGCCATGTGAGAGAAGACTGTCATGTTAAAGTAAGGAAATAATTTTGACTTAGTATGGAAGTAACAGATAGACCTCTGCCAGGATGTGTCTACTTCCAGTATCTACATCCAGACAAATATGAAAATACTGAAGACAGTTCAAAGAACGGACATAAAAGGGCCCTGGGAATCAGAAAAAGTCTTATTATCTGAGGCTTAAAGAATTCAATCAATTTAGCACATCTCCAGAGGTTAAAGGTGATTTAATCAGAGTACAGATCCTCATACAAGTAAAAGAGATCTGATAGTGGGAGTGCTCAGAATTGCAGACAAAGACATAAGAATCTCCAACACCTGAAAGATGAACTTGGATGAATTCAAGCTTGGGAAGTTAATTTTAAAGAACTAAGACTAATTTATGTAAGAATAGATGTTATAGACACATCAGCATATGGACTTTTTTTGAAGGGCAGTCTAAATGTTGCACTTAAATCCACGCAGGTTCTAGAAAAACTGAAAAAGATAACATAACTGTTATTCCCTTTCTGGGTTTCAAATTTCAGACAATAACTAATTCAGGAAAGGGAGGGGAGCTTCTTTTGTAAGAGGCATAAACCAGAAAATGCAGCTCTTTGGAAATTGACTTAATTTCCAGTGCTGCTGCAGCTTGTGATTGACTGGCATAAGAATGTATCTAAGAAGGAGGAGGTTTACCTGTTGCTGAAAAATTTACCTTCTGTATGGATTGTTGTGTGGAAGAGGGTATGAAATCTTCTTCTGACTGTTCTATCAGTCACGCCTGCCATTTTCTGTTCCTCCATTCAGTTTTGCTGAAATTTGCAGAAGTTTTAATTTGTTATTTTTGAAGTTAGGACACAGTAAAAGGGATGGTAGGAGAAAGAATTGGAACAAAACATTTTCATTGTTTTTGAGATTAGGTGACAGTAATCTAGGAAAAGTTTCTGGCTTTCCTGCTCCTTTCTCAAACCAAGAGTATTAGAAACTCTCTAAAGTCTTCTAGAGACTTTGCTGCAGATTTAATTCCTAAACTGTGAGAATAATGCAAAACTTTACAAAAGGCTAAGATAGATAATTGCCTTTCTCTTTGTTCATAATAGATGACATATTCTCTGAGCAAACAAACTTCCCTTAAGGGGAATGATTTTCCCTTTTCCCAAACCACATTTATCCAAGTCTTTATTATTATTATGTCTTCAATTTATGGGTCCTTTTGTCACATAGCAAAATGACAGATTTGGAGCTTACAATAAATTTGTGCTGAGCTGACTGAGTCAGTCAGCAGTGTCATCTCCAGTAGGTTGAACAATTTTTTAAGAACTACTTATCCTATTTCATTATGTGAAACACAAATAACTGTTGAATGTCTGCAACAGATACTAGTGAGAAAAGTAAATTTGCAGATACACTGCTAGTGAACCTAAGTATTGCTGGTGAAAATAAGGTGCCTTTTCCAGGAATTGAGGATTATCTAAATAATCTTGCTGTTACTTTTTTTTTTTTTTTTTTTTTTTTTTTTCTTTAATTCAAATTGTACCCAACAGCAACAGTTAGCTAGAAATTAAAGTTGAGTTTTCTGTACAAGGGTAGACATCTCACCTGATGAATGCTAAAAGTATGACCATTTTGGTTTTGAAATTCTTCCAAAAGATAGTTAATTAACATTTCATCCATTGGCATAATGTTGCTTTCTTTCATATTGCTTGCTTGCAGTACTCTAACTGCAAAGTCAACCCCAACTGAAGATATTCAACTTCTGCCTTTTAGCATACGAGTGCTTGCCAACTGTTTGCTTCAGCCATTTACTGCTAATGTTTTACATGGAGTGGCTAGTCACCTGAGTCTCATGGCATTGTCCCTGCTTGGTAACTCAATGAATTACAACCCTCAGAAGGTGGTTGTATTATGTAAAGCTAAGATGTTTAATGTGTTCTCCTGCTGCCCTCAAATATACAACAGGTTGATGCAAACTATGGTTGAAAGACAAATACATGCATGTTGCAAGACATGTGAATACTTTTTTCCACACAGATGAGTCAAGAAAAAAAGACATCTATCTAATTGAGTAAAAATAAGAGCAAATTTAGTCTCCAGTACTAAGATTCTAATTTCTAGCATCAGTGTTATATAGGTCAAAAAAGTTAAGTCATAGTAGAAGAATACTGGACTCAATGCATATTTGGTTAGGATGCTTACACATTTTTATGTGTAATCTGAAAGAGTTAAGTGTACTCATAATTAAAACTGAATGCTGAGCAGCTAAATGGAGCCTCTGGAAAAGTGAAGGAAGGAAAATAAATTTCCTCAGAGGTATGAGCTGGTGAAATATAGAATAAGATTTTAAAACATTTTACTACACTTTTTTTTTTTAAATTTGACTTTGCAAGATTAGGTCTTCAAAGAAAATAAAACTTATGCACTCATAATTATTATGTATCAGAATATAAAGATACATTCTTATCTATTTGCTGCATTCCTTTTCTCCCCCTCAAAATTTGGAAAACTACTGAACATTTACAAGATTGGCCAGAGAAGCACGTCTGTAAAAGATTGGATTTCCACAGAGCCAGTACAGGGTAACAGTCATTGGTTTGACTTATCAGCTGCTGTGAGGTGAAGTGTTTTGTGGAGTTTACACAGAGGTCAAGAGCAGAGGACAGACAGGCAATCAGCACTTCTTACTAACTGGCCAAATTACTGCATACAAAACTGGCAGAATCCCAGAAAGGAATACAGAAGATAGCTTAAAATGTTGTAACAGAAGAAGAAACTTGACACGGGAAAATGTAACACCACAATTCAGATATGAAACGGACAGTCAGAGAGAGACATGCTTCATTACTGCTGCTATTGAAAAACTTGTTCAGTTTTCAAAGCCTATTTTCTCACTGTAATACAGGGAGGTTACATATGAGAAGCTTTTACATCAACTTTCAGTGTTTAGAAAAAGAGGCATCTTTCTGGATATGTGAAACATGGTTTAATGCTACAACTGCAATAACTTGGTAAATAGCTGGTTGTGACTTAATATCAGTAAAGAAATGTTTGTATGAGAGTTTGTTTAAAGTGGAATTGTAGTCAGAAAAAGGGAAATATGAGGCAGATCATACAAAAGAATGTGAATACAACTTGCAGAGATTCTCTCCGATGCTGAAACACTTTTCAACATTAGCCAAAGAATTATTCTTGGAACCACCCTGGAGCACAATGCATTAATAATAAGAAGGAATGAAGTTTGAAAAGAAAGTTAATGCATTGGTAAGAAAGTTCAGTGAGAATATCTCTGCCATTAAGAAGATTTCATGGACGTTAATTTTCCCACTTGATGTCCTATCACTAGAGCACACTGTAGAGGTGGAAGTGCAGGTCCCTCTTTGATGAATGTGTTGTTTGTAGACACACAGAGCAAGTTTTTTCTAATCAAGAAATTACTGGCTCTGTCCTATCCTACTTGCCCATACTTAAAAAGAGCAGAAGATAAATAGGATCAGTAAGGATTTAAATGATGTCTGAAAAAAATGCAGATTATTTTTTCCAGCATTTGAAATATTAAAAAACCTACAAATCTTGAAAAGGAATTGACCTTTGGTCAGGGTGATGTTTGCCTGCCACTGTTTATTTCTTCGAACAGAAATTTTGGCCCAAAAATATTTTGTGTAATTATTTTTATAACTTGTTCTCAGTTGATAGACCTCATGATAAAACAGATCCTGGACTTTAAGAACTGAAATCCAAGGCAAAACAGCTTTGACATCAAGAAGGGAGAATCAGTTCATAAGAATGACATAAATCTGAGGGTTTTGTGTGAGGAAAACTGCACATTTGCCCAATGCTCAAGCTCTCTTTAAAGGTTGAGATGTTTGCCTAAATGCTCTCATCTAAAGGTTTATGAAATGCCCTTATGACTGTGAAATGCCCTCATGATATCTGAGACATTTGCACAGAACTGAAGGAAAAACAACAGGACGAACAGAAGACCCACATATTTCTGGAAAGATTGGGGCTGGACCTGTGTGACTGAGTTGAGTCTACATCTCCATTTAGTGAAATGGGAACTTGGGTATTTTACGCTGCAGGGTGTGCCAACTTTAGGTAATTAAAGCTGGGGCTCACATTCTGTCTGTTTGCAGCAGCAGAAGTTGCTGTATCTCAAAAAAACATGTAAGTTTTAAAGTTTGGCTTCACTTGAGTTAAGAAAAAAGAAGCACCTACAAACCAGGTAAACACCAGCAAAAAAAAAAAAAAGGTAAACTGACTACCATTTGATTGTTTTGATTTTAATGTGACACAGCCAGTACTACATTTTTATTAAAATTTACAAAAGAATGGCAAAGGTTACAAGCAGTTCAGAGCAATAATACAACCTCATTAACAAATTCCTTTTATGTGTTTAACCCTATTCATTTAGCATTCAGTTAATAAGAACTGCAGGGTTCTCTTGAACCTGTCACTAGTGATTTATTAAGTTCATTTTATATTCATCTGTTTATAGATCAAACATGCAGAAGATGGGTTCAACAGTATTGAGCACATTTAACAAAAAAAGAAAAGAGGAGAACTGGGTATTTAACTTTTAGGTGATACATTTTCAGCAGGAAGACAGTAATTAAATTTAAGCTACTGGTTTGATCAAGGATAAATGTTCTGTGCCTCTTGAATACCTCTGAAATCAATACACCTATTTAGAGCAACAGTTCCTGAAAAAACATGGCATTGCCTTGGCGATGAACTGAGGTTTCACTATATATGTGGTTTGCAAAAGTGAAAATTTGAAATCAGCTCTGTTGAAAACTGATTTCTGACATGCGGGTAAGAAACACCAGCAAATCAGACACCTTGCATGCTGGAATCGCCTCATGAATAAAGAAACACAAATCAGTTTAAAAATGTTGAGTCTCCCAGTTACCACCAAGGCACTTCTGTCTCTTTCAAGATTTATTATGCACTTCAGCACAGCAGCTGCAAAAACTGCTAAACTACCATTTAAATATCAACAGCAAAATTTATGAAAATTCATGAAAAGATGTCTTAATTTTACAATGATTTGCATGGTAATGAAAAATGCAGTTCTTGAATGATTTAAAATTTTTATTACTTTGGACATATTTTCCACTGCAAAAATATTTTCAACTTTTAAAAAAAGTATTAATTTTTATTTGAGATTTCATAAAATCTGAATGTGATATGAAGCTTTTACAAGAAAAAAAATCCTATTTTTTTACAATTTCCTTATCTGTTCTGTTTCTCAGTGCTGGATCTGATAGTGACTCCTGGAGGAAAAATGAACTTGGAACTAAAAAGAACCCACCTCTCCAGCAGAACTTGATGATGTGAACGCATCACTACAGAAACACATCAGCATACATTTTATTTATCAATTGGCTAATAACATATGGTATTTCTTTTGTTGTTTGTGAGTAGGCTCTTCCTTTGGTTTGATCTTGTATAATGTTTCCTGGTCAAACTGGGATAATTCTAGCATCAATGGGACATAGAAGCAGGTACTGTCATTGGGAGATTATTTTGCCTGTTTGGATATGAGTACAGTGCTCGCACAATGTTGCCTCTGAAGCATTACGGAAATGCAATCCTCTCAGCAATGGTTAAATGGTTAAACAACATTTTAAAACAAATACTATCTATAAGCTAACTAATTTTAACTCTTTATCTATACTATAGTTTCATCTTTATTACTGCTTAGGTATGCTGGTATAAATACATGGATGAGATAAGTATAATAGCAAGGAAGAGACAAGTATAATAGCAATGATGAGAGAAGTATAATAATAATTAAAAATACCCTTTATAACAGGTTGAACTAAAACCAGAGAATGTGGGAACCTTGTAAAAAAACCAAACAAACAAACAAACAAACAAAACAAATGCAACAAACCAACCTCTATTTATGCTTGGAAACAAGGTTTCATAGAGGGGCAAATCAGCTACTTTCTGGCTAGCAGAATTGGTCTTTAGGTTGTATGATGGAAACTCCAAATACAGTTACAAATTTATGCTATTAAGGAAAGAATATCTTTGAACTAACTAAAAAGAAAATACCACATTAATTTTAGAGTAGATACTGGTATATAGCTAGACTTTGTAAAGGTAACAGAGGGAGAAAAATTACCCTGGAGTCAGACTAAAAGAAATTTCAGATCAATGGTACATGATTGCCTAGTGTTTCCTTGTGACACTTTGGGTGTTTGCCAACCCACAAATACATATGAATCTCTTCTGAAAGCTCTCCCTCCCATTAAATCACCACTAGGACTAACAGTTAATACTGAACATTGCTACTTTTTTCTCTTCTCTTCATTCTTAATGTGAGAAAAGACAAAAAAAGAAGCATCATGTCTGGCTTCAACAATTCTGGACAACAATT
The DNA here is from genome assembly GCA_013400275.1 of Rhadina sibilatrix. Taxonomy (NCBI): domain Eukaryota; kingdom Metazoa; phylum Chordata; class Aves; order Passeriformes; family Phylloscopidae; genus Rhadina; species Rhadina sibilatrix. The sequence goes on along the minus strand of VWYO01001796.1, from coordinate 301,073 downwards.
TACAGCAGAACATACTTGGGAGTCTGCCTTTATTTTAAAGAATAAACAGAGTCACCATGTTTGTATCTCAAATACACTTCAAATAATTTCTAGAGATATTCAGATATATTCTTGTTTAAATGTACTCCTCTAATTCTTGTTTATCCCTCTGTTTCAGTGAGATTCATAGCTCACAGTACAGTCATATGTAGTGCAATGCTTTATTAGTGTCACAGATTTTACAAACAAGGAAGAACACTTCAAAGAGCAACTGCTAACAGCACAGAAGTATTAAAAAAAGAGTTCTGTGATCCTGCTGTTTATTTTGGTTTGCATTGCACTGTGACAGAAAAGAGCACTTGGTGATTAATTTGAAAAGAATGAGACTCCTGGAGAATTTCTTTTTCACACAATGGCAAAACGTTAACAAGAAAAGACACGAAGGTAAATACAAACATAAAATTTATGTTCTTAAAATATACAAAGACATAGTGTGCAATGTTGTGAAAGCATAAAAGCATTTTAAAAAAGAAACAATAAGAGTTTGTTTACTTCATGAAAAATTAACATCTTTTCATACCAGTACATTCAAACAAAGGCACAAGTTAAACACAGAAACTGAGGAATATCCTGTTATTACACACATTACACAATCTGGTCATTAGAAGTAACATGAACAACAACAGATTATAAACTAAAACTCAATAAGGAGTAGTCACATAAGAACCTAGGTAAGATTAGGTAAGACAAAAATACAAAGAAGTTTGACACTCACATCTGGTAGCTGAATAAAATGAGGACAACAATTACTGCTTCTCAGACTGTCATATATAAAAGATGTATGAAACTTGAAAGGTTGGAAAAGCTTTTCTCATTTTTAAGGACGCTGGTAAATTCTATCAAATAATGTGTTCAACAGCTTCTGATAAGGAAAATTAAAAGTTTCAGGGTGTTTCATTATGGGTATAAGAATTTAGCAGAAACCCCCTTGCACTACAGCTGATCCTCAGCGCTGCTGAGCTTAATTTCTGATTACAGCCAATTTAAGCACTGTAAATCTGGTTGAGTTCAAAATAAAAACTTGCACGAGCATAGATGCACAAACAGTGCCATTTACCAGTCCTGTACTATACATATGGTCATGTTAAACAAGGACTTTGCATGATCTAGATTCATGACTAGTAGGGCTTGTTGAAACAACAGGAAAGCAGGTTTAGGATTGCTGGTGATAAATACAGTAAGCACAGAGTGTTAATGTGTGTTACAACAGAAAGTATAGCAAGAGAGATTCACCAACAGGTGTTCCCTCAGGAAAGACACTGCCTATTGACACATACTGAGCAAGCAGAGATGTTTTCCCTCCTCCAGAAGCGGTTTTTCTCCACCCACCTTTTCCACCCTGAAACTGCCCTTTCATACTATAAATTTTGGCCACCCCCGAGGGAGTGGAACAATTACATGTTATAAGTGGAATTTGGTGACTTTGGTCATACATGCATTACACATCCATGTTTTCCTCCATTTGAATCCTGAAGAATGCAAGTGAACATGTTAAAGAAACTTAATGAGGATATTGGTTCACTTTGGGTCAGAATTTGTAAGAATAAACACTTTGGCCCTCCACTACTGAGGTGGCAGTAAAGGCTGTTAGGCCTTCATCAGAGAGTCTTTGAGTTCATCCTTATCTCCTTAAGGAAGCAGATTCATAACAAGGCTTGTTTTTCTCAGTGAAATGAATGTGGCTATTAGCTGGTACAGAAGCCAGGTGTTATTCTGTGCCTCACTGAAAGAGCACCAGACTTTGAGACCTCCACTCCAGACAACAGTTAATCCAGCCAGGCACAAGATAAGCAAGAGGCACAGCTCATGTTTTTCTCAACCAGTCTCATCAATTTTTCACCATCTTAAAGCAGCACTGTACAATTCTGACCATTTACCACACAGGACAACAGCGCTGGTATTTGCTGATCTTGTGTCAGCGTTGGAATTCACCTTAACATTCATCAAGTTTTGTTTGGCCTATCATGCTGCTTAAAGGTAAGTTCCTTACATTTGAAGGGTTAATAGTTTTGGTTAATACGTCAGCAGCCCCTGACCACACAGTCCTAAATAATTCATTGAAACGTGATAAAGTTCCTACAATTGTATTTCCCATAACACATTGTCCCCCACACTGTATTTTCTAAACTGGGTGGTTTTGGTCCTGCATTAGTTGGTCTTCTTTATTTCAATGACTGAGCATTAATGATGGGAAACTGCTGAGAGATATTTGGGCTAAAAACCCAAAGACTGATTTTTAAGAACTTGCTTCACCCAAGGAATTTTCTATTTCTTTGACTGCAGGGTGTCTTTTTTATATTTTGGGAAGCTGTGTCCAAATGATTTAAATTTTTATCTCAGAAATAGCTAAAACGGTTAAGAAGGGGAAAACAGAACTCTTCTCTGTTTAAAGCTGGCATTCATTCATAAAGATTCAGCCTGAACAATTTAGCATCTGTTAATGAATTTTTGTTAAAGACTTTAGTAATCTACACTCAACTTCATTGCATAACTAGTCTGGGCCATTGACCCTTGACACTGAAATGTAAAATAGCTAGCTCCTGGTCAAGCTTTCCAATGAAAAATCTCCTCATTAAGCTGTTAAGTAATTACAAACTCTCAAAATCCATTTCCACTTGTGTTCTTCACTGCCATTGTTGTGTGAACAAGTTTGAAGTGTGTCAGTTCTTGGATGAAATTACTTTTGTCTTTACATTCAAAAAGTTAAATTCAAAAAATTAAAAAGTGTTTGGATGCAAAACTATATACACAGAATGCTAATTTTGTATGAATTTGAAATTAAAGCAAAAATAGATGCAGGAGCTTTAAATAAGCAAGCAATCAACAGATGAACAGAACAGAAAAAAAACAAAACAACAAGCTAAACAAAAAACAACACCCCACAATAAACAAACAAACAAAAAATTATTAAAACCTCCCATTTATGCTCCACTGTACCTGAAAGTTTGTTATAATTATACGCTGAAACAATATCTCTGTCCAAAAAACTGACTAAATCCCACTGTCCTCAAAATCACTACTCCAGTCAAGGTAAGGTCTTGGTTCTCTCTCCACCCTCAAGTCTCTGCACAAACAAAGGAATGAGATCCTCATATTCTGTAGGGGCAGAAGAAAAATAAGTGGCTCTTTTTATGCCCTACTTTTTTTCTTTTTCCCTCAAGAAAGAAAATTTCAGAAACCAAGCAAAGACAAACTCAACTCTTCTGCCTTCTTAATTCGGGAAAACTGAGGTATGACAGCATATGGGCTATAGTGTAAAACTTAACAGTATTAAAATGATATTGCCTGCTCCTAACCTGATGTTGTAAGTGGCCAAGCACTCTCAGTTTAATGAATACATCTATTTGGAATGCATGCATTTCAGCATTAGGAAATCTTGATTCCTTCTCCAAAGCATGAACAAGATAACACAGACAAAAGCAGGGCAGAATGTCATTAGCAGAAGTGTGGACATGGATTAATAGGTGATGACTCACATGCAACTTAATCTGCTGATTTTCTAAATGACATTTGAAATCTGTCACTCATTTCTTGGATTACCTTTAGGTTATGTGTAAACACATTTTCAACTACAAAATCACAGTCATTATTGTTGGAAGGCAACATGGGAGTACTCCAGTACATCCACCTGATCAAAGCAGAATCAACCTTGAATTCAGACCAGACTGTGTTAGACTTTCTCTGATCAATTTGTGTAAACTCCAAGAACAATCTCCCAGGGCACTCTGTCATGATGCTTAATTATCATCATAATGATTTCTTGTTTTTCTTATACCTATTTTTTACGTTTGTTGTTGTAATTTATGACCAGTGTCATGTTTTCTTGCTTCAGTAGACTTGTGGTTTCTGGTCCTCTCTTCTTAATAACATCCACCTATGCACTAGAAGACTGCTGTTATGTATCCCTGAAGCTTCCTCTTTTCAAGCTGAACAAGACTAGAATCTCAGTCTCTCTGGGTGAGTGCCCCAGCTTCCAAGCATTTTAGGGCCCTCTACTGAAAATGCACTAGTTGCAATAGCCTTTCTTCAATTGTGGGACCCAAAACTGGACATAGTACTCCAGATGCAATGTCAAGTACAATGTAAAGTATTTAGAGTTAAACCCATCTTGTTTTAAACTCTTTTTTATTGCCTCTTTGCATCAAATGTAGGTCACTTATTCTCCTGAGCATTGAGATGCAAGTATTGGAGGAGGTTGCTCTTTAACATAGATTTGTGTTGGGCTCCTTAATCCCTTAAAACTGCTGTCACATCACCACACCTGACAGTTCCTTTAGAAAACTGAGTTTTGTTACCATCCTGGCAAATAAAAACTGCTTTCCCATTTACCAGTCCACCTGTGGTTTGACTATTTGTTAAAGAATAATGTCTACAGAATGAGACAGCCCCTTTGTGAAAGCATTTTACACACTTACTGGCTTTAAAAAAAGTCCTGAGCCATTAGGCATTTAAATGTTGAGGTTTATCATTTTGATCATTTAAGCGATTCATAGCTGGATATTCAAGAACGTGTATGCAACTGACACCTATCTCCTCAGGCAGTACAAGATTGTGTGGAGTACATGACTAGCACAGCAAGATCCTCCTCCACTTTCAGAAGGAAAATCAAACTTCATTCATGGGTCATTTCATATCTGTGTGCAGAGATAAATACATTTTAAATATCACTGAGCCAAAGTCTTAAGTAACAAAATTTCCTTTCCATTTCAGACAGCCTCAATCCCTTGAAACTCGCATTATGCACACTTTATTCTGGTTAATAACTGCAGTTGCAGGTCACAAATGATTAAAATAAGCCTCAGTAACTTCCAGTTCATTAGGGCAACCAAAGTACCAGAAAAATATTTGGCTTCTTCATGAGGCTTAGACACTCCTAAAATATTTTCTGGCTTTGAATTCCAGTTAGTATTACAAAACTGTAAAGCAGCCCTATTAATTGTTAATTACTGGTTTTCAAATACTAAAATATAAATATGTGCTGATACATATCTACACAGATACACAAGCACACACATTTATGTGGGTAACCCTCTTTTTAATTGAACAACTGGTTGATTGGAAGAAAGGTTTCCCTGTAATCTCTCATTCGCATTTGGCTCAAAACTTGAAGTAGGTTTGAAGTAGGTTTTAAATTTCCTGAAATTACACTTTCTATCCTCAGGCATCTTACTTCCCAGAATATTCTCTTGCAAAGGAGAAGAAGAGGAAATTAGAAATATAAAATCACAATGCAAAGAAGTGTGATTACGTGAGAAATTATAATATTTAAACCATATGGATATTAGAATGTTAGTTAAAAATATCATCAAAAGCTCTGTCTGTCTAGAGTTGAAAAGATAAGAGTTTATAAAAGTTTTTTATTCAGAAAGAGTAAACCATTTTATTTTTAAAAGTGTGAGCTGAGCTTTGAAATAAATGTAACATACAGATAAGAGACCAATCATTACACTCCAAAGTAATTTTTGCAAGGAGAAGGAAACTTGCTAAGTTCCTCTCTAAATGTTAAAGCATTTTATATCACATGATTGAAAAATTCTCCCTGTCTCTCCTGACTTTCTCTTATAGGTGATGCAGTCCTATATTAGAAGAAAAAATCCCCAGTAATCCTGGAAAGTCATGCAGGCTAATTAGAATGACAGATAAGAGACAAAACTACAGAATATGAATTTGAGTATTAATTCATTTGTTATCTAATCTGTAACCAATACATATGGACACATCTTTATGTTAAAATGTATAAAACTGTGTAAAAAACCCTGATTTCCCTGCACTGCAAAGCGTCTAAGATTCCAGAGCACAGGTCTCGACTTACAGGGAGGCCCTGGTCCCCAAGACTTACAAAGGCTCCTTCCCTCCAATTCTGGGACATTCCCCACTAATGGGGCAGTCACCCCATGAAGGCTGCCACCTGCAGCCTGCTCACAAGCCGGGCAACACCCAGGCAGCCACAGAGCTCAGCCTTTCCCCATGGCAACAGCAACAAGACTGGACAGTCAAGTCCAGCTCAGGGCATAAGGCCAAGGGAGCCTCTCTGGTCCTGCTTACAGGGACCTTGGCCTGCTCCTGGAGACAAAGGGCTCCATAAAGTCATGACAAGTGCCCTAAGTATGGGGCCACCACGCTGGCAGGCTTTCAGCAGGACTGGCAGCCACGCAGCATAGGCACCAAGGCCCTGGCTATAGGCAGGTCATGTAGCCCACACTACCACTAAGTGGCTTTGCTCCCTCATCAGAGAAAGCAGAGCCAAGGCTGTACTGTTTCTCCACCCCTGTTGCTGCACAGAGTTCCTGTTTCCCTCCTGGGACATCTAAGCTATACTACACTGCTCTATTTCCAAAGGTGGCCTAATGCATAAACTCACTCACCCGCACAAACTAAGGGGAGCACAGAGGAGGGAAGTACCAGAAGAGGGAGCAAGTTCTGTGCAGCCAACATGCTGGGGATCCATCCCTACTGCTGAGTGGGAGAGGAAAGCCTCAGACCTGCCCCTGCACTGTGGAAAGACACAGGGGCCTCCAAACACTCAGATGCTCCAAGGATGGCACAGAGACAAAGGCTGTGATGTGCCCTGACTACAAGGGTCATGCTGCCCAGTGGCCAGCAGCAGGCAGAAAGCCACTGGGCTGGGAAAAAGCCCTGGCCTGCTTACAGGCTGGGCTGGGGGCCAGGAGAGCTCCATTTCCCTCCCTCAGGTGTGGACACAGGGGCTCTTACTCTCCTTACAAGGTTGCTCCTCTCTCCAGGCAGCCAAAAGAGCACAACAGCAAAGCCCCAGCCCTGCTCACAGGGCAGTCACCCAGCACAAAGCCAGCTGCAGCACTGAGAAGGTGCCCTGGGGATGCCAGGAATGCCTTTTGCCCAGAGGGCCTCTCATGTCCCCTCTTCAGCTCCAACCTGCTGCTCCTCTGGCTCGCTCTGGCCTCACTGTTACACTTTAGAGCTTGCAGCCACTGGTCTCCTCTGCTCACTTTTACCTCGGTGTCCCACAGCTTCTGCCAATGGACGATGACACACTCAGGCCTGAAAAGCTCCAGCTCCTGCGCCTGAAGGGAACTGTGACCCAGTAGCCCCACAGGGAGATCCTAAAGCCACCCAGTCACAGTTCTTAAGAGTAGGTTTTCTAACATATTCATTCTTGGAACATATGTGTGATTGCTGTCTCAGCGGGGACACCCCTAAGTTACTTCTCAAAGATAGGCAAAATAGTCTTACCACTGTTTTTTGCATAGGCAAGTGACATTAATTTTTATTAGTATTAGTTTTCACACAGCCACTTGAATATTGCTTTAAAACAGTGCATTATATGACAGTAGTTTTATAGCTCCTATACTGTGTAGCAAATAATTTTAACTAAGATATTTTTGTCCAATTATTTTATAGTAAATATTATAAATTCTATCAATATATTTGGGTTGCATTCCTTTATCCTGAAGGAGAAAATGCTATAGAAGTTCAATTACACCTATAAAATCCTTTAGGTATAAACCTTTAACAATGTCTTGTGCTAAGATTGGATTCAGCCACACCCAAGTTCCTCTCTGAGGAGTTTAGAAGCAAGAGGTTTGTTTTTGCACCTCATAATTTAATAGCAGGGCTTTTCTAACAGATTTTGTCTGCAAGTCCCACTCTGCCTGCGACAGCACCCTTCTAAATTTTCAGCTTTTCACCCAAACCCAGCTTTTCAGCTCAAAATGTTTCCTATGTCCCTTCTAAAATATCTCAGATTTTCTGTCAAAGATGCTGCCTCTGTCTAATGTGTTACAACAGAATTTCCCTTAAAAATGCCCATTTTTCCTCTCTAAATTGCCCCAAATTCACCCATCAAAAATCCTAATTTTTTATCTAAATTACCTCAGCTTTTCTATCCAAAATATGGCTTCTGACCCCCAAACAGATTACCTAAGATTTTCCCTCCAAAACATATTCAAGCTGTCCCCTAAGGTCACCTAAGATTTTTCCCAAAAAAATGTTCATTCTGTCCCCTTTAAACTACCTCAAATCTTCCCTCCAAAATGTCCCCTACAGACTACTCTAAATTCTTCACCCAAAATATCCATTCTGTCCCCCACAGACTTCTCCAGATCTTTCCTTCAAAGTATCTTCTACAGATTACCTCACATTTTCCAAAATATTTTATTCCCTGGAGATTACTTCAGATTCTACATTCATTCAGTCCTCTGCAGATTACCTGATTACCAAAAATGTTCCTTCTGGCCCTTAAAAAAATACCTCAGGTTTCATCACAAAATTTTCTCTGCCTGTCATCCACAAATTACCTCAGACTTTTCCCCAAAAATTATTTTCTCTGCTAGAGATCACCTCAGATTTCCCCTCCAAAAATGTCCGCTACNTTTTTTTTTTTCTTTTTCTACTATATTTGTATTGTTAATATTCTTAGTAAAGAACTGTTATTCCTATTCCCAAAATCTTTGCCTGAAAGCCCTTGATTGCAAAATTATACTTTTTGGCGGGTGGGGGTTACATTCTCCATTCTCAGGGAAACTCCAGTTTCCCTGGTAGATACCTGTCTTTCCAAACCAAGACAATGTCCTCCACAGATTACCGCAGTTTTTGTTCCCACTGCTCAATTTAACCCCAAAATGCTCATTCCGTTCCTTATACATGACGCCAGGAAATTCCAGCATTCCTCCCCTATTAAGTTCTCTCTGTCCCCTCTGAGTTACCCCATCTTTGCCCCTCACAAACTGCAACACCGCGCAGTCCTGTGACTGCGCTGCCTCTTCGTGCCCCGCGTCTCAGCACAGGGGCTGCCCACGGTGCCTCCCTCCCACGCCGCTGACGTGACCCTGCCCGGCGCCTCGCCGAGAGGGGCAGGCACAGCGACTTCCAGTTCCCAACGGCGAGGCAGAAGGAATCGGCACGGCACCGACCCACCGCCCAGCGGGGACCCACCCCGTGTCCTCAGAACGCAGCCGCAACTACCCCAGCGACCCTCACGTCCTTTCAGAGACACGCGGTTAACCAGCATCCATCCGCCTCAGTTATCTTCGTGTCCCCTCAGTGGCACGAAGGGCATCTGCCACCCTGTCATTTACATGCAGGGTACCCGTACGCCTCTCAGACACCCTCATGGTTCCTCAGCGACACGAGGAGTACCTATCTACCCCTCAAATGCCCTTCCTGTCCCCTCAGCAACAGGGTATTTGCCCTGTGTGATTGATTTGCCAGTATAAGTGTATAAACTTGCCTGCACAAATGTATAACTATTGCAAAATTTTGATTATTGAAGAGTTATGCTTTTCTGAGTTACCACCTAGCTCCTTACTTTGCGCAAACTACAATAAGAAATAGAAATACCTTGCCTGGGAGCATGAATTGGCACTGCCACCAGCTAACGAGCCAGTCTTTGGGACAAGAATAGGTAGTGAGAAAGAAAACCAAAACTTGAAACATCTTTTTCCCATTCCTCCCTTCTTCCCAGGCTCAGCTTCACTCCTGAATTCTCTCCCCACTCCCTTGCAGGGGCCCCTGGTGAGGCAGGGAACAGGGGCTGCAGTCAGTCACACCTTGTCTCTGCCTCTCCTCCCTCCTCAGATGAAGGACTCCTCACATTCTTTCTCTCCAGCATGGTGGTCCTTCCTATGGGAGACAGTCCAGCACAAGTTCCAACCAAGTCCTTGACTTGGGCTGCAGCTTTTCATGATCTGCTCCACCATGGGTCCCCCACAAGTCCTTCCAGGAGCTTGCTCCAGTGCAGGCATCCCACAGAGTCACCACCTTCTTTGGGTATCTATCTGCTCTAGCATAAGGGTCTTCCATGGGCTGCAGGTAGATCTCTGCTCCACCATGGGTTGCAGGGGAACAGCCTTACCGTGGTCTTCACCACAAGCAGGGATATTCTGCTCCAGTGCCTCAAGCATCTCCTTTCTCTCCTCCTTCCCTGACCTGGGAGTGTCTGCAGAGTTGACTCTTCCTGCAGTTGTGGGTTGACTGCATCAAGTCTTTTGGGTTCCCTGATTTCAGGGCAGATGTGGCACATAAAAAGGAGCAGGTGTGATGAAGCACCCAAAAAGTAAGATCACTTTAATGAGAAATAAAATATGGACAATGCTCAGAAACAGAACACAGAAATCTCAGGACAAAAGATGTACACTGTATGATGGCAAACTCCAAAGACCAGAAATGAGGGGGAAGTGGCAATATATAGGCTTGATGGTAGAGGGTTTCAGAAACATGACCAAATATGGAACTGAGGTAACCAACAGAAAGCCTGAACTAGGGTTCATTAACATAACCGTAGCAAGGACTCCTGGGAGAAGATTTTTGTCTCACCCTAAGTTAAACAAATGTCTCTCAGGGCTTGAAGCCAAGACCTGGCCTGTCAGGGGTAAGACTTGGCTGGCCCTATCCCTCTGCCAGGCTGATGCCCACAGTCTCTCTTAAATATTTTCACTCTCTCTGGCTGCAGTTGCTGACATGCACAGGGATTTCCCCCACTTCCTGCCTACATTATCACAGAGATACTACTACCAATGCTCATGGGTTTGCTCTTGGCCAGTGGTGGGTCCATCTGCAAGACAGCTGGTGTTGGGCCTCTGAGACATAGGGGAAACTTCTGGAAGTTTCTTAAAAAAGCCACCCCTCTAGCCTCCTCTGTATGAAAATCTGGTCATACAAATCCAACATACAGTATACTCATTTTTAGGATAATAAGGTTAAATCCAATTTCCAACTCTACCAACATTTATCACAATAGGCATGTTTATCAAATCTGAATCTTCTAAGTAACTGAAAAGACCCACAAGTACTTTCCCTGAAGCAGGTCTGGACCTGGTGGTAGCGGAAAGGTCTAAAAGGGCTTTGCCCTTCCCCATGCTCCTCCACTTGCTTCTCCCCCAATGCAACACTGTGAACTCACATGTTCTCCATATAGTGTGCTTTTGTTAGCCAACCTTAGAAGTGTCTGACCATTCCAGAGTAAAGGAAAATATGTGGCACTTGTACACACTTCATCCTATTTGTAGCTCTGTCAGACAGTGGAATGGTTCAGCTCTTTCATTCTGCTACATCCAGCCAGATTTACTTCTGAACATCTGGCAACTGGAACACCTAGCTACCTTTTTGTCCTTGATCTCTTTAGCTATATCATTAGATAACTCCTTTTTTGTAATGACCTTGTGGATTTTTTGAGCATTCTTTTTTCTTTCAGAATAATTTTCCCTTCTCCAATACCCTCAAATTCCTCTAGATGAGGAATTAATTTTTCATCTTTTCTGGCTTAAATTCCTCCTTCAGGAAAAATGAGGAAGAATACTAATAATATAATAAATGACAATGAAACAATAATACTTAATTTAAATAATAATAGAACATCTTTCAGTTATTTAAAATGTCCAGTTTATCCAAAGCATATTTTCTTTAATTACAGAACTTTAGTTATGGGTGAGGTAACTAAAGAGTTTCTGGCATTGTCTGTCTCCAATCCAATTTACTGTGATCTAAATGCACTCTTCTATATGTTAATAGAAGAGTGCATTTAGATTAGATCTTACATTAGATCTTGATTTCCTAAAGGATCATCAAGATTCTTATTCTGTAACCTGCACTTCTCATGCAAACCTTCTCTGTGCCCCATCACCTCTATTCTTACTACCTGTGCCAGTGCTTGTGTGGAAGGTGGTAGCAGCTGACTCACCCACAGGCAGAATCCTACAGTTTGTAAGACTCTGTTGGAGATCCTCTAATTTGATGGCAAGTGTATCATGACTGATGGGCAATTTCAACTTGTTTTACTAATTGGATCTGAGAAATCTTAGTCTTTCAATTTTCTTTTGAAAGTGTCTGATGCTAAACTATTTTTTTAACTATAAGAGGAATAATGCTATCTCTTTTCTCTTAAGTTTTATCACGCATTTAAATAGGCTTCCAAACTTCTCCAATCTAATTTTCAATCTGCCAAAAAATAGGATACCAAAAATAAAATAGTATTAAATTTTATGGAATTAATGGGTCATCTGGCTGAAGATTCAAAGCAGTGGTTTGTATTTCCAAGAAAAATCCAAACTGTCATGAAGAAAAAACATCTCTTCTTAATGCAGGAATTCAATTTTCAGTTATGGATGTCTCATTTTTTCAGCAATTTTAATATAAAGTGAAGTTTTAATACAAAGTGAAGTAAGATAAATAAAGTACCCTGCAAAGTCTTTCAAGCATTTTCTATTCTAAAGTGTAACAGCTTCCTCAGAAATGTCCTTGAACAACAGGAATGAGCTATGCTGCATGTCAAATGGAATAAAAGACTTTGTTCTAATGCTATCCAGAAGAAACCTTGGTCCATATGTTTTCATTTGAACACACTGTGAATTTGCTTTTGCACACAGCAGTAAATGTGTATAGCAACCATCCTTCACAGCTCCTATATAATTGTAAAACATTTTAAATTGTATATGCATATGTGGGAACTGACAGTGGTCAAAGAGAAAATATTAAGGTATCAGACAGCAGCGGAGTCTGTGGGAATGCTTACTTTCCCACACTGGGCCGTGAGAAGACATTCTAAACAATTTCTAATCTCCTACCTGCTGTTCTAACCGTTTACTTGCAAAGGTGTTTACTAAGAGGCATTGGTCTGCAACGACCAATTGGTCCAATTCTACCAAAAGGCACAAAGGATGTGCCTTTTAATAAACATTGCTTTTAAGCCCTCCAAGACGATTTGGAGCAATATCGTTATTAAAGTCATCCTGAATAATAACAAGATGTATATATTATTGAATTGTATATGTGAACTGTATGTCCTCTTGGAAGTAAGTGTCATGATATTTAACTGTACACTGTCTGGCATGTATTCTAATACCATGGAAACAATACTGTAGGAAAGGTTTCTGTCCTAATGTGACCTTGAACTAAGATCAGAGGAAAATTAGAACCAGCACAGATAATATATGAGAGGTAATATTTTTTATCAATTTTCTGGACATAAAAAAAACCAAATATTTAAAAAATGTAGTACTTCTAAAATCAAATAATGTCCAAATAAATTGAACAAAATGTGACAGCTCACTTTTCTTAGAAGTCTTCTTTCCAAGTTTCATTCAATTTTCTTTTAGATTTCCTAAAACAGTCCAGCATCCATTAGCTTTTTTCTCTACCAAGGGTTGATAGATTTCCTGATTTATTATTGTAATTGTTTTTTATCACAGAGTGTTGTGCAATGACAAGCATCAGTGTTAAGTGCCGTGTGAGGGTTCAAATTTTTACTGTTTTAGAAACAAAGTCGGGAAAGAAAATAAGGTTGCTTTTTGTCAGATAAATATATTTATGGTTTCAACTTTATACAGCCATGTGAACCTTAGCGTGATAAATTATTCTGCCTGTGTCTCTTTCTCTACATAAAATAAGATAAAACCTTAAATCTGGTGACTTTGGCTTTCTAATATCAATTTAGCCAGAAACAAACAAACAAAAAAATTCCTTTAGTTTCAATATTCCCCCCAAAATTTTTAACAGGCTCAAGTCCCGTGTTCATTGAAGCTACAGTATAATTTCTTTTTTTTTCTGCTGTTAAGTCTGAAAATATAAATATTGTCTGTCTATTACAAGAAAGAATCTGGATAATCCAATTTTCTAATATATCCTAGAATCGTAATCCATACTTCATTTCTATGGTGACATTTATGATGCTAGTTTTCATCTCACTGCAGTGCATCTCATGTTTAAAAAAAAAAAAAGAAAGAAAGAAAAAATCAAACCAAACAAAGAAATCACCCATTAAGGTAAAGGAACAAAGCATTTATTGCTCTAACTCAATTACATACAGAAGTAAGTTAACATGAACCCACTTCTTCAACAGAAACTGGAACACTAAACAAAGGAGTCACAAAGAGGAGTAAATCTGATGTTATTTTAGAATTTACAGCATTTTTGAAAGATTTTTTTTCTTAGCTCTGCTGGAACTTCTCTCCACACTTGTCCATGGCCCAGAATCCCATTTCAGCCCAGCCTGAGGCCATCAGTCTCAGGCTGGATGTGAAGAGGGCAGATCTCTCTTTTCTACCATCTGCCAAGTTTGGCCAAGGAGGACCTTCCTTGCCCACCCCACAGGTACGTCCTGCCTTAAGAATTCACTGATTATTTCAGGATTATCCTTAAAGATTGGAGGCATTGAAATCTCATTAAATTTTAACTTGCACATACCAGAAGCATTTAGCATTTCTGGTTGATATATCAAATACAATCCAAATGAAGACTTTTGAAACAAGAACAGTTGAGTTAACAAGACAAAAAACAGACTGTGGAGACCTCTTTTTAAAAAGATTTGACCTACTGATAGTGCAACTATTTTATCATAAGGGCTAATTTTAGCAGTGCCAAAGCTACCTAGGCAAGAAGATCTTGTAAGATTTCCAGGATAATATTTCTAAGGGTAGAATCATAGAATGGGTTGGAAAAGACCCTGAAGTTCATAGAGTCCAGCCATTAACCCAGCATTGCCAAGTCCAGCACTAAACTATGTCCCCAAGTGCCACATTTACACGTCTTTTAAATACCTACCTTTGGGGATGGTGGTTCATCCACTTCCCTGTGCCAATATTTGACAACCCTTTTGGTGAAGAAATTTTCCTAATATCCAATCTAGACCTCCACTGGTAAGTCTGGAGGCTGTTTTCTCTTGTTTTAACCAGATCAGGGAGGAGATCAACCTCTACCACATCACAACTTCCTTTCAAGTCGTTGTAGAGTGCAATAAGGTTTCCCCTCAGTCTGCTTCTCTTTAGGCTAAACAACCCCAGCTCCTTTGGCCACTCCTCCACTTGTGCTCCAGCTGTGTTACCTTTCTCTGGACACACTCTGGCACCTCAATGTCTTGCTTGTAGTAAGGGGCCCAGAGCTAAACACAGGAGTCAAGATATGTCCTTGAATATGGAGGAACAATCACTGCCCTGGTCCTGCTGGCCACCCTATTGCTGATACAGACTATGATGCTGTTGGTCTTCATGGACACCTGGGCACGCATTGGCTCATGTTCATCTGCCTCCCAAACAGATCCTTTCTGTCACACAGCTTTCCAGCCACTTCTGTCCTAGTCTCTAATGCTGCATGTGGTTGTGACCAAAGAGCAGGACTCAGCATGTCTTTTGGAACCTCATGCAATTGGTCTGTCCAAATTCCTCTGCAGAGCCTTCCTACCCTCCAGCAGATCGACAATCCTATACCCAACTTGATGGTTTCTGCAAACTCACCAAGGGTACAGTCGATAACCTTGTGCAGATCATTGTTAAAAGATATTAAACTGGGCCAAATAAGTGAACCCTGGGGGCTGGATTAATACAGAACATAAGACCCTGGGATAATACATAACATTATGTGGTAAAACAAGTTATGTGTTCCTCATGGCAAGTGAATTAGCCAGGAGATTTCTAGATGGTGCTTAGTGAATTCAGATTATTTTCTGTGGTTTGCTCTGAGGCTGTTTAAGGTGTAGCAGGGTGCTGTAGGTAGTTCTATCAAATTAAATAAAGGGAAAAAATAAAGGCACTTGTCATCTTCATTTAGTCTTGCACCAAGCTAGATAAAAGTCTTAGAATTTGTTTATATTCTTTCTCTTAATCTCTTTTTTGTCTCAAAGGTGACAGGAATGCATCAGGGATAACGAGGAAGAATTATGCATCAGGATTATTGTGAGATTTGAAATTAATATATATGTACATAAGTTTAACTTCTGTGTCCAGCGGTATTCAGAAATTTTTCCATTAGAGAAGTGAGATGAGTAGACAAAAAATGCTTCTTTCTTCCAGTCTTGAGTGTAATTTACAAGTGAAGAAAAAAAAATTAGAAATATCACAACTAGTACTTTCAGTACTTTACCTTACAGTTGATTAGCCTGGACTTTAGTAACAAAAGGGTTTCCCTCTTGAATATTAACATAGTTTTTGAAGCTTGAAAAGTTTATTGTTTCTACATCCCTCCCCATAACGTTGGTAAGAGGCAAACAAATGAAAAGTCAACAAAGGCCAAACTGCTGTTGCACAACAAATGGTTGTTTTCTCTGTTCACCTCATTATGTCCCAGAAAGATCTTTGGATCCTCCACAAAATCTTGGGTTTAAAATAGGTGAAGACCAGAATTATTGCACAGTTTTCACACTGTATTCCTCGGTGAATGGTGAGATAGGTATAAATAAGAAAATGAATAAGGCCAGACCTTAAGAGGAATCAAATAATTCACAACTGGAACCCTGAACTACTTGCAGAACTGGGAAGCAGTCTCTAGGTTTAATTAGGGAATTAATCAAAAAAGACTCTGAACACCTGCATGGCTATTCAAATTCCAGATCCAAATGCCATGGTCAATCCTAGCTGATTATTACACACAGTGGCTGGTCAGCTCAGCATACTGCAAACTTTATGAGCTAAAATATTGTCCAGGAACATAGTCATTGTCAGCCCCATCGCATGCAAATACCAAGAGCATAAATATCTTTATGGTCTTTTATTTGCAGTCTATAAAACCAAAAGAGCTTTATAACAGAAATGAAAATTAATTGCACAATTACCTTTCTCCTGGGTAGATTCCAAAAAAACAAAAACAAAAACAAAACAACCCAAAAAACCAAAACAAACCCCCAACAGAAAAGAGAAAACAAACATGTTTTTCTCTCTCATATTCTGTACTGCCTTTCTGCTTGCTTCATAGCCAAGTAGGATAAACACAAAAGACTTGGCAAAACCTTTTCTTTCCGATCCATGTTATCCATTGTTACCATTGTCCTTTTATTGTCCTTTTTGAACTTCACAGTTGAGATTTCTCAGCCAACCTTATTTTTTTTGTGACAAAATTTACCTGATGTCTTCAGCAAACAATACTAGTAATAAATGCATGGTTTGCAGACCTCAGTTTAATCTTTTAAAAGTCATAAGCTTTAAAGGCTTATTTTAGCTGGGGTGGTTTCTTTCACCTTGAAAAAGGCAGTGTGTCCTCAAAATTAAATTTTCTTCATCTCCCAAATAAAAATAATCATAACTAAAAAGTCCTATTTCATTGATATTGTGTCAGGGAGCAGCAAGGGAAAGGTGTTGCTTATAGCCCTCCCCTGAGAGCAAGTGTGGTAGAGGCAATATCTGCATGGCCAGGTGTAGCCAGACAGCACACAGAGGAGCAGTGCACAGCCAGACCAGGGATTTCCTGGCAGGTCTGGAGTTATGTTGGGAAGTGGAATCCACAGATCCAAAGGTACACGTCTAGGCACACACATGGTTATATCATAACTTACAGAAGGACTAGGATTCAAGACAGCTCCTGAGGAGAGGTAGGGAGCCTATGCCTCCAACAGCTCCTTCTCACAAGTGTGACAAAAGACCATACAGATGCATCAGTTATTTTTTTGACTTTGTTGTTCTAAGTTCATCTTTGCCAAAAACTCCACCTTCTATAATTGTATTCAACAGAAGTAAAAGTTCATGTATATTGAATATTTTCAGGGCCATAAGTTATTACAAATTTTCACTGGATTCTCTAATTATGTTTGTTCTGGGGGATATGCAGCTTACTTTGGAATCAAGTATATCATTGGGTTCTGCATTATATGGGAAAAGCTGCTGGAAAATCTGAAAATATTGCATTCTGTATCTACAACTTGTTTTGACCTAACAGATTACATTTGAAATACATACTGAATAATTTATTAATGTATTGACCAATTTGCATGACCAATTTACGTGGAAAACCTGTCACACTTCATTGTGATAGTTTTACCTCATACTAAAGGAATTAGGTACTTATTTTTCTTTGTATTATATATGCTTACTTATTCCCTGGGGCTTTGTATAACATTAAAAACAACAGCAAGATTATTAAACAAACCATTTTGAATATTATGATTTAAAAATATCAAGTGATAACCTTGGAAAAAAAATTTAACATAGTCATTAACATAGTCACTTGAATTAGTGGAAAATATGTGAAACAAGTACCTGGGCTTAAGTAGTGATCTTAACATTTACCTTTACTGCTGGGATCAACAGCAACAATACATTCATTGAAATATTTATGTAGTTATTCTTAGGCACAGTGTAAGCATCCTCCACACAGCTGTGGCCAGAAGGTAAAGTAGAATGAGCAAGAACTAAGATAGAAAAAGATAGAGGCAATATTTTAACATGAATCATAGCACTTTTATATGTATGAAATATGTAAAATATTATGTAACATATATATAACACGAAATT
Source organism: Rhadina sibilatrix (assembly GCA_013400275.1). Classification (NCBI taxonomy): domain Eukaryota; kingdom Metazoa; phylum Chordata; class Aves; order Passeriformes; family Phylloscopidae; genus Rhadina; species Rhadina sibilatrix. Next base: position 282,846 of record VWYO01001796.1, on the reverse strand, counting down.
TTCCATGAATAATGGAAAAACTTCTGGGCAGATCAACTGAACTTTAAAAAAGGAAGAGTCACCCCTTTTTGTGGACCCCTGCCACAAATGTTTGTCTCCAGCATACCAGGGTATTAGAAATGGCACTAAATACCCGAGATCCACATGCCAGAGGTCACAGAAGGTGATAACCAAGAAAATAAAAAAATAAAGAATTTAAAATAATGAAAGAAAGCCAACAAAACTCCCTTAGTATTCAATGATATTTTTTAATATACAATATAATTTCAGTCAGTTTTTATCTATAAAAGGGCTTCTTTTTTATACCTTCCCTTGAGGTGTTCAGTGCTTGTCTGCTCATTTGTCAGAGCCCAGAGTTCAGTGGAGCCCAGATCAGATCCAGCGCAAACACTTAGATATTCAGCTCTTGTTTTCTGTTTTCGCTCCTTGAGATGCATTTTTTTAATTCCTTAGGCAAGCAAAAGATCTTATTAGCTATCAGGGAGGGAGTTAACAGAAGTAGTTCTTTATCTTCTTGGATGACAGCAGAGAAGACTGGAGGAAAATTCTTTGTGTGGGCTTGGAATCTGATACAGACAGTATACCCCTACACTGAGTATCTAGCTGAAGAGTGACATTAATCATGTCCAGTCTTATCTAAGCTCAGCAAAATCTCTGGAAAGTCTCTCATGGATGTCTGTCACTAAAACAAGATTTAATACAGTGGGAACAAGATGATATATAGAAAGATGTGAGAAAAAAAAAATTCTTTTTTGCTTCTTTTTCTGTTACAATTGGCCACACACTTTGAAATAATGTACCAGCATAAACTTTGTTATGTCTGATGGGGAAGAGCAGAATAGGATAAAGAATATAATCAATCGGTTCAAAATGCCATATTATGTTGCTCTAAGAATGCCCTTTATGTTGAAATGTTGTCAATTCCAAGCACAAAATACCCTGGAATTTGAATCAGAAGGATGCTCTAAGATATTTTCTGGTTCATTGCCCTGCAATGTGGATAAATTGGTGACTCCAAAACAAATCATGAGATGCCTTGAGATATTCTGCACCTTTATTTCCACCAGCAAAGTAGGAAGTGAGAATTCCATTGCACCTTCAGAAGACTTATGCCCCACAGGTGTCATTCAATCATTTTTCTGTTATGCTATATTCAGATGCTGCTGAATTTATTTTCTGAGAGGTGGGGTCTCAGGTACCAGCTGACTGGCTGTTTTCATTTACAGAAATAACTTGATTAGCAAAATGCCATCTTCTACAACAGTGCCCTGTAGATAATAAGAATGTCTGTGGGGGGGGAGTGGCATTTATCTTTTATTAGTTTCTTCACATAAAAATATGATATGAATAGTGGAAATAGATCAATATATGGACATTTATTGATAGCATATTTTCTATGATGATCAAATCTCCTTATTTTTTTTATTCTATACCATTCCATGAATGGTAACTGTATTCCTAAGAAACCATTTCAGATTCCTCCATGAGAACACCCTTTACTGTATGGTAACATAACCTTTACTTTCAGAGTATGTCTTAATAGTAACATGAAGCATGAAATAATAAATTTTAGTTACACAGCATCTTATTTTTATATTAAGAGCTTGATAATATTAGGTACTTCTGTTTTAATTCTGATTTACATTTTGAGTTTACAATCTGTAGTGACATTCTTATTCTGAGTCCCTCACCGTACACAAGCTCTTTCCGTATTTGACTCTCCCAGTCAAATGCTGTGATCAGTAAAGTCTGTTTTCATTCCACTGAAATAAATCACCCAGGTATTCGCTTTCCTTAAATGCAGTTTTGTATGTTCAAACACTCCTATGAAAGAACGTGAGGAGAAAATTACATTAAAACAGTTTAAAGTTTATATATGTGAAACCAACACTCAGTTGTGTAGATATTGGCATGAAATATTTTAGTCATCACAGAGATATGACATAGCTATGGTAGAAATGTTGACTTTTATTTTAGAGTATTATCAAACAGCAATGGTATTGTTGCATTATTGAGCATGTAATTATTCAGTGCAGAAACTGAAGTTTTGCTTTATATTATTTAGATATTTTTCATTCAGAAGCATAAGTATATCAAATGTAGACAACTAGTCCAGGTCACCAGCTGGTGAGAGCAGTTGTGGTCATGCTGGTTTACTGATCTGGGGCCCTTCTGGAGCTGCTACAGATATTGGAATAGGGAAATCAGGTGAAATGAGCCTAAACCAGAGATGTTTGAGTTTGCATATAAGTGCAGTCAGTTGGAGTTAGGCAAAGATCACTCATGCATAAATTTAGGGAGATGTAGAAGCAGTTAGTAGCCTTGTAGTGCACAATGTAACATAAGACTCATACAGTGAGAAAATATTAACTTTGTATCACAATAAACAGTGTTAAGTTTGTTAGCAAAATTTCTAGTCACAAAAAAAAAAAAAAAGGTGAAGATGTTCTAGGTGTTTTGTTTTGTTCTGGTTTTGTGCACTATATCACAAGGAACAAGTTAGATACTGTTATGACAAAAGGTTCAGTACCTTTTTGGATCTGTCTCTGTAGAGGTCATCCATTCCTAACTCAATATGAATTCTGTCTTGAAACAGATAAAGTACATTTCCTGTCACAGCATTAAACTCACAGATGTTCAAATCCACAACAGAATCTCAAATATAAAAATATTACACATATAGTTTTAAAATCTGGGTTCCAGTATCTGGGACAGTAATGCATGCTGGGATTCTGTTTAAGATTCTAACACATAAACCCTTGTCTTCTTTCTAGTATGTAGGGGTAAGTTAGATAACATCACAATCTAAGGGGTCCCATAACAGTCAGTGAGGAGGCACACAGTACTGCCAGGGAACCATAGAGAAATTCTGAGCTGATTTATCACCAGATGTTTGTTTAGGGTGAGGCAAATCTTCATAGCTGAATTGATTGAATAGACTAAGGAAGCAATTTGGTTGCCTAAGATAGGTGTTAAAGATGACATAATATATTCTTCCTGGTCTTCAACTACTATATCAGAAAACCACAAGACTCATTTTAGTCCTATCTGCCAACTTCATGCAGATATCTCTGGAGGTCTATATTCACAAGAACACTGATCACTATGGAAATACAGACATTAATTCAGATGTTGACACCTACAACACAATTAAGTTGCCTAGATATAGGTAATTTACATTTTCCAATATATCTTCAGATGTAATATAATTTTTGTCCTTTTCTAGGTACAAAACACTTAAAAAAAGGTCTGTACACTTCTACAGAGGTTGATATGGGCCCAGATATGATCCCCTGAAAATTCTCAAGTGGCAGTAGATAATTATATCTAGTCAATATAGTTATTCTCAGGTTTAGATGTCTTACATTTTGTTGTATCTATATCTTATGGTATCTATAGAGCAAATGTAATACACAGTCCAGTAAAGTCACTAAAGCATTTCAACATTGAGACAAGGTAAGATGGTATAGAATAGAACTCTATTATTTCATATATTAATCACACAAGTCTGGATAATATAGTAGGAGGAAGAAGAGAACACACTGTCCACATAGTTGTGATCAAAGATAAACTATAACTGAAAACACAGCTTGGTATTTTGGAACCCTATCAAGCATAAATATGACCAACTGAATATATGGGCTCTGCAGTAACAGGACAAGACCTTCTCCACACTTTTGTTATATCTTTAGCTTAACAGATACCAGCTGGTGGAGAGAGTCCTGTATGTCCACAATCAAATGTAATACTACATATTAGAAAAGGAGATATGCCAAGAATGATAGAATTGCCATCATGACTAGATATGAAAAAAATGGTTATTGAGGTATATAGCTGGGCAGACTAAGGCATCTTAGGATGGCAACATGGAAGAAGGAAAGACAGGTGCAAAAGAAGAGGGCCTACAGTATCTTACAGGGTCTTACAGTATCACCTACTCCATTCTGAAACCAAGGACACCAGCTGAAATGGCAAACATACAAGTTTGACCAGGATTGTTGTAATTAATTATTCATGTTATTCCACCCTATTGCCGGTTTACAACAAAGTACCCTAAAATATCTGATATGCTACTAGCCAGAAAATCAAGTTTTCCGAAAGTTTAGGGCATAACAGAGTGTGGGTACTACCAAGAAATATACTTCATTTAGCATTTGCATATAAAACATCACCCAGTACAAATCTTTCACAAGAAAATCCCCAAAACAGGATTGAAGTTTGTGTTTTTACTGATTTATGACTCAGAATTCTGAAGTGTAAAAGGAAGCACCATACCATCTTAGGTATGTGCATGTTTACAAGTGAGCTAGTATCTAGGTGGTTGCAGTTTGCTGATTTTACTGCGGAAGAGATCAGCTGCTGAAACTCACAATAGATTTAGGTGATACCAAAAACCTCTTCTCAGGAAAAAAACTGCAGCCTTCTCAGGGAATTACCTTTGAGTTACAGTACAAATTGACTGCTTTGTTACTCATATAAAGTCAAATGAGCAATTGACACAGATACAGAAACAATATATTAGAAGACTTAAGTTAATTCCCTTTAGAATTCAAGCAGGATAATTTGAGGTTTTGTAGAATACACGTAGATGAACTGTTTGTAAATTACTTTAATACAAAGAAGATTTTTAAAATAAAAGAAGATGCAAATGCTGTATAAAAGTTATGCTAAATACTCTTGATAATTCCAGCAATGTAGAGTTAGCCTCTATCCCTAGGGTGCAAATCATTGGCTCACAGAAAAAGCAAAGACTATGTTGTAAAAAATCTTTATGAAATTATAGAGAAAAAAATGGGGAAATAAAACAGTAATCATATGCCATACATAGTCCCTGGAAGATCTCAATCCTATGTACCCATAAAATGTGAAAAATATACCTGATTTTTAAGATATAGAGTTGCTACATTAAAAAAGGGGGGGAAAGGAGGAAAATATGGTCTTCAGTGACATTCTTATTATTGATTACTATTGAGGAAAAATTCACTGGAAATTAGGCTATTCTTAATATATTTGTATAATTTATATCTCAGGTGTACTCCCTTCTGTATTGGATAATTGATATGTTTAATTTATACTGCCTATTAATTAAAATACAATCTCTGTTATTTGACTCTGACAACAGAGTCAACCAACTGGCTGTGTTCAGAATTGCAACTTCCAAGCAGAATGCAGTCTGCTCTGCAATTGTTCTGATGCTGCTGATGTTTAAGGTAAGAATGATTATCATAACTGATAATAAAATCTATTCCTGATTTTTTAATAATATCAAAATAATATGGGGCAAATATAACAAGGCAATACACTTTTTATGGTTTTAAGAGTGCAAAACTGAAAAGTATTATGACTATTATGTTTTAACTTTATTCTAACCAATTTAAAACTACTCAGGCAAAGTTCACACTGACTTATTATATTGATTTTGTAATTTTGTTGTTCCTGTCAGTGGAGCTCAGCTCCTCTCAGGTTTAAACGCATAAGTTTTAATTATGGGAAGTAGCAATTTTTCTTCAAAAGTCTTATTTATAGTTAGTAGCACATTCACTGAAATTGTATTCTCGGTCAATTGAAAAAAATTAAAAATGTAAAAAAACCAAGCAAGTATTTTGAAATAAAAAAATATCTGTAGTAAGCAGTCTGGGTTTTTTCTATTTATCTTTTTTCCTTCTTTTGTTTTTCTTTTTTCGTTCTTACTCAACCTGTCCTCCTTCCTCCTCCCATCTAATGTTGTTAGGGAATAACTAATTATATCACTTCCCAAGAGAATTCCCTGTGCTTAAAGATCTGCAGAAGTGATTTGCTTTCCTATCACAGTTGTTCTTTTTGAAATAATTTCGTATATTGTGGAGAAGGGAGAGGGTTCAAACTGTGCTACTTATCAGCTGATTGCCATAGCTACCTAGTTACCAGAGAATTATCTCTTCCTCTTTTCAGCCTGGAAAAGATGAAGATATTCTAAGTTACTTAATAGCAGCATTTTTCTAGTATTTACTTAGCAACGACACACACACACTCACAGAGTACTTATTTAGTAAACAAACAATGAAGCATTTCAACAACTCGGACTGGTAATTCTCATCCCAGAACATTAGTCTTTGAATTGCATGATTTTGTGGCAAAAGACAATTTAATTCGATTTCTGCCCTAAATGATGCATAATAGAGGGTCTTGACCCTGAATTTTTCTAGGAGTGTGTTTCAGTCCAGTTATTCCCACTGCAAGGGAAAAGGCTTATGTTTCATTTTGAGGGAGCTTTTAAGAAAAATTAGTTCTCCATGTCAGTTTATTTCAGAGCAGAATAGAGACAGATATTTACAGCCTGACCATCAATGTTAATTTATAGACAAGGTATCAGTGGCTTGCAAACCTTGAAGAGGCTTTTGCTAAATGCCTGAGAGATGGAATGTGTCTTGGTTTGAAAGACAGGTATCTGCTAAGGAGGGGTAAGGCCTCCCTAGGAAATGGAGAATTCAAATCGCCTCCCTCCAAATTATTATAATTTTGAAAATTAAAGGGGCTTTCAGGCAAAGCTATGGGGATAGGAATAACAGTTCTTTACTAGTATGTATAACAAGACAAACAAACACCAATTACAGCATTAATAGTAAACAGAACCAGGAACCTCGAGGGGCTTTGTTTCATAAAGCCTGGGGCAGTCTGATCTCTTGGGACTCCGAGAGCCCCAGGCTGGAACGGTGACGCACCCCGGGCTGGTGGCTGGAAAGGCAGGATGTCCCGGCAGGGCAGGGCAGGGCAGGGCAGGGCAGGGCAGCGCGGGGCTACAGCGTAGCAAAAACAGCAATGTTGAAGAAGCCGTGGCAGCGGGACAGGACCGGCCCAGCTCCAGCAGGGCAGGAGGAGGCAGCTCAGAGCTCCGGGGCACACGAGCAGATGGTGGTAAATTTTTTCAAGACCAGACCCGGTGGTCACAGTGAACTCCTCCTGCAGCAAGCAGCAGCCTCTCGTCCTCTCTGCGATGTCCAGAGCAAGAGAGGGAGAAGCTGCCCCCAGCCCTGTCCTTTACCTGCCCCACAACTCGAGTTATCTCCCCCTCTCGACTTTTGGCCACCTCTTTGTTTTGGTCAAGCACCTATAAGCACCCAGTAGTTAGTCTCCTAGCAACTCGGGGAAAATTCTCTAAGTAAAAAAGGAACAAACCTAACCCTCAACACAGAAGAATGTGGAATCCACTAAAAGTTCTTCTGATTCATACCTGAAAACTTAATACAACCACATTTACAACCACAAGTAAACTGCTTATATGAGTTTATGTTAAGTTTTCCTCATTTTTTAAAATTATTGATGATACTACACTTGTCCAAAAATGCTACAAGGAGCAAAGACCTGGACAAGATCAGCCCTTATATGAAGTTAAATCATCTTAATCCCCTGCTTGTCTTTGTCAAAGCCTGCTTAAAAATCACCTACTTACCTCACTTAAACTTTTTGGTTGAAAGGCTATTCCATTATTTCATGTTCTGACAATTGTTTTTCTTCTAAGAATATTTCTTTGCCACAGATAAAGAGGGGACTATTAGTAAAATTCACTGGGTACCATGAATGACAAGACAGAAATCCTCATTTGGCTGCTGCTTTTCTAATCAGTTATACCAACTTCCAGCTTGTCTCACCTGAAAAGTTTCTTTTATTGTATCACCTCAAAAGTCCTAGAAAGTTTATGGATTTATTTTTATGAATATTTGGAAGCAAAAGCAGATATACTGAGTATCTGAAGCACTTTCATAAAACTGATTGAGGGAAGGTTTGTTGCTAGTTTTGATAGTGTTTAAAGTCATATCTGATTAAGGAAATTAACATTTTTTGTGTTAAAATATCAGAAAATATTTTAAACTAAATCCTCCATGTTTTCTGTGTAGAAGGCTGTGAATTTTCTTTTGTAGTGCTTGTTATAAATTTTGAGAGCCAATTCTATCAAAAACGATTTATTTGCCAGTGAAAATTTCGGACAGAGAAAATGACCAAGGAAACAGTGCCAGCACTGGGTGAAACCACGAGTGCAACCTCTACCACGTTACACTCCCCCTGGTTTCACGAAAGTCCGGGCCCATGCCAGCTGGTTTTATACCTTTTCTGGCTGAGCTTATGTGAGTCCAAAATTCTGTAAGTCCCTTTGTCTCTCAGCACCTTGGTTTCGGTGGATGTTGAAATCTCTGACGGCAGGATCTGCTGTTTGAAAAGGTTTCCCGGGCGATTCTCCTGGTCATTCTCCACCTTCTATTGGAATTGTAATTTCTTTGTTCTCTACGAGGGAGGCTCTTGCAAAATTTTCCAAGCCCTCTGCCTTGTTCTGAGAGGGTTTTTGGCTTTCTTATAAAACTATATTTTTATTACTATTTACTGCAATGACAAACATTATGAAAACATGAATTATTACTTACTACAGTGCTTAAGACACAAAACCCCCCCCAAGTTCTGTAGAATCTGAATCCAATAAAACTACAGGGCAGGAATAACCTTGAGCATGGACCAAGTGTCAAATCCCTTAAAATAACTTACTTGAAATTAAAGACTGAAAAACATGGATTTTTTTTTAATAAATTATGTAAATTCAAGTTCAATTGTGTTAAGCCTGGACAAATGGAAAATTCATATGATATTAATCTTTTGAGAAGGAGTAGTGTGATAAATGCCAATCACTCACTTTTAGAAATTTATAAAAATTTATTAAAGAATAAAATTGGTCACAAAAAGAAAATTAATACAAATAAAAGTTTAAAAAGTTTTCAGAGACAGGACAAATAATGAGATAATAAAGGCAAAGAAGGTAGTCTAGACCACCGTCCTTCCTCCTTCCCAGACCCAGCCGGTCAGGAGAAAGGCCCCCTCCGGTAGAAATCTTTCCCTTTTTGAGGACCCAAAACTTCATAATTATGCATGCTTTATCTAAGACAAACTTGCTTTCCAAGATTACTGCTAAGCTCCCCTGGCGACAGGGGAGTCCTGTTTTTGTGGATTCGGAACGTCTGGTTTCGTGGGTTCCGCAGGGAGTCTTGCTTTTGTGGATTCAAGGGTTTGGTCCTTGTGGGTTTTGAGAGAGATGCATCTTTCCATCTGAAGAATCCGAAGGGGAGGTTTTCTTTTCTGTTGTAAATCTTATCTCTGTGCAATATTCTCTTGAGCAGCTTCTCTTTCCCTTGAGCTGAAGAAAATATCTTACACACAAATTTTTACTAAAACTTAATGTTAAAAACTACATTTAATATATTATTTAAATGTTAATATTGCATAACTTTTCTGACTAGCATATTACATATAGTAAATATCTGCGTAGAGCCACACACACACAATATGCCTTTTTTCACAGGTAGTCTTTTACTCTGACATAAATGAAAATAAGAAATTTGCTAAGGAAAATGAGAGTATTTGCCTCGGCTGTTGGTTTTACCAGGAAGGATGAACCCCGCTTCTTCTGTTCTTCAAGGCGTGTTTTTGGCATGTGGCAGCCCAGTGAGACAGGATTACACCAGGGTAGATAATGCTGCAGCTTCTCAGGCCTGTTGTACTCAGATATTGCTGCAGAACCATAACAGGCAGAGACACTGTAGAAATAAGTCTGTGAACAACTGTATTCCACCATTTCTTTAAAGTTATTAAATATAAAAAGCGGTACACTTTCATTTTTATGCCATAGAAGACTGAAGATTAGGTTTGCTGTGTTGCAGGCTTGAGAAATTACAGAAATAGAAATGAAAAAAATTGTTTTAGCTTACTTTTCAGAACAGCTATACCAGAGCTGGTGATGCAAAAAGGGAGTGCTCACTCTAACATACATATAAAACACATAATATTCTTCCTTTGTAGTAGTATTGTGATTTACTCTTCCTAAAATTATTAAGGCTAGAAAAGATATATTATGTAAATATACATGCTAACTGGGAGGGTTCAAAAGCAAAATCTGCCTTTTATTTTTCACAATGGCAATATAATATTGCCACCATTGTTTTCTATTAATTTCCCTGTAAATGTATGTATTGCCTTTCTGCATTTTTACATTAAGCAGGCATTTTCATTGTTCTAATTAAATAGTACTTACTTCTTTCTCCTGAAAGGTTACAATGCACTTTATTTCAGCATTTATTCTATTTATATATATGCTCGGAATTTTTCTGATGAAACCACATATAATCAGACAATGCCAATTCAATCAGCCAAATTTTAAGCACAAACACTATCATTGAGGTCTAGGCGAGTTAAGTAAATGCTAATAAACATAGTATAGATACGTAGAAAATATATTTAAGTTCTCTGCCAAAATATGGCTTCTCTAATGCTTTTTCTTTAAAATTCACTTTCTCATATTTATTTTTTGAAAAATGTAAAGGATCATCATACTAGAATTTTAATTCAATATTCAGTTAAAGCTGTAATTTGGTTTCCCTTATTATTTTTGTATTATTTAGTAATTGAGATTTTCTCTTGCCTGAAACTTTCACATATGTGCATCTATATATGTAGTAATTTTTATCTCTTTTGATGGCAGCTATATTTATTAAATTCTATTAAGTTCAGTTTACCCACCTCCTATAGACCTGAGCAGGAATATCACAATTATAAATTTGGAAGCAGATTTATTCCTATATCTCTGTGTTTTCTTTTTAGTCCTTTTGTATAGTACTTAATTTTTATGTTCCCTTCTTTTTCCAAAGGTTGTGGATTTTGTTTTTTAAAAGTGTCCTGGGTTGTGGAGCCAAATATGTGTATTCTATTTTTTTATCTGTGGGAGAGAGGTCTGACACCTTCGATAATGGGCCATTAGCACNGTTTTTTTCTACTATATTTGTATTATTAATATTCCTAGTAAAGAACTGTTATTCCTATTCCCAAAATCTTTGCCTGAAAGCCCTTGATTGCAAAATTATAATTTGGCGGGGGGGTTACATTCTCCATTCTCAGGGAAACTCCACTTCCCCTGGTAGATACACGTCTTTCCAAACCAAGACAAAAAGATACTTTTTTGGTGTGTTGCACCACACCTCTCGTAGTTGGCAGAGTCTGCTAGGAAGAGTGAAGAAATTATTGACAGTTTAATCAAAATTATTATTAGTCTGGTTAAACTAATATTACTACCAATACACAAAATTATACAATTTATTACAGCTAATTCACACTAATAATAGAGGTAATCACTCTAGTTTATTTTATTCTCACTCTTCCAGTGTGTTGATAAAGCCAGATATCAATATCACGAATCCAAAAAGAGTATCATGGTACTGGTAACTTTGGATGCCAACTTGCTTTTGCATCTGCATGAGACGATTTTTATATGCTTGATTACTTACCAGATTACTTATTTAAACCACCAGATTACTTACTTGTTCTTCATAAATCCTCAACTATATTATGTAATCATTATTTATTATATGTTGAATATTTCTTTATTGTCTTTGATGTATTAAAGCTGTTTTTATCATCTGCTGACCATTTTTAATTAGTTTTGAGAGTTGAGGATCTGGGTCTGATCTTTGAAGGCTCCTGTGGTTACCCCTGGCTCAGCTATGCTACAATCCTTTTCTAGGGTCATAGATAGCTTGGTCTGAATCACACCATAGCTACAAGCTGGTTTTAGTCATGTTCTGGTTTTGCCTGGGATAGAGTTAACTTTCTCCACAGTAGCTGGTGTGGAGCTGTGGTTAGGATTTCTGCTGGAACCAGTGTTGATAACACAGGGATGTTCCAGCTGTTGCCAAGCAGAGCTTACCCAGAGTCAAGGCCTTCTCTGCCTCTCACCCACCCCACCAGTGAGGAGGCTGGGGGTGCACAAGGAGTTGTGAGGGGACCCAGCCAGGACACCTGACCCCAACTGACCACGGGGTTATCTCAGGCCACCTGCCATCATGCTCAGCATGTAAAGTGGGGGAAGAAGAAGGAAAGGGGGAAGACATTTGGGAGTAATGGAATTTTTTTTTTCTGAAGTCACCTTTACCTGTGATAAAGCCCTGTTTTTCTGCGTATGGCTGAACATTGGCCTGCCCGTGGGAAATAGTGAACAACCCTCTTGTCTTGCTTCGCTTGTGTGCATGGCTTTGCCTTTACCTATGAAACTGTGTTTATTTCAACCACAAGTTTTCTCATTTTTACACTTTTAATTGTCTTTCCTGCCTCCCAGAGGACTATGTTGCTGCACAAGGCTGAACTGGCTGGGATTAGACTGCAACAATCCATTACTTACAAAAATATATCAACACTATGGTAACAGAAGGCATCACCTCACACCACTGGGCAAAGATGATTTACAACTAAACTAAATATCTAATGGCCATCTGGTCATTCTCCAAGTGGGCTAAGGAAGTTCAGAGAAAGCCTCAAAGATCCTGAGACTTTTGCTGTTATTGCAAAGACTATTATTGCAAATGCTCTTACTAGCATTTGGGATTATGAGGCTACAGATGTTTCTAGAGCTTTGTGAAGTTGTTGTCAAGATCCAGGTTCCATTTTTTTTAATCTGGGATGTCTTTGGAGAATATATTATGGTATTCAGTTCAGTTAGTAGTCTTTTGATTATATCATTTTTGATTTCAGGATATTATAAAATAATTTTCTCATATATTCCAATTTTTAGAACCTCCATACAAATTTGGCCACAATCCCTGAGTAAGTAATGCCATTTCCTATAAAACTCACATTTAATTTTGTTTCTACTTGGATTTAATAGCAAACCCATTACCAGTTCTAAAGCTCTTAAATATTATGCTGATGGCTGCCAATTTTTGTCCTAGGGACATATTTACATAGCAGGTAGAGAGATGCCTAGGCTTATTTTGTATGTTATGGCCAAAAGCAAATTCAAGCTGACTCCTTAGTCCGTAAAAGCAATGAAAAGGTCTAATGTCTTCCTTGGACATGATTATGCCCTTGAAAGGCTTACAGACCTCTCAGATTGAAGAGGAAATTGAAATAGGTCCAAGAGATGCATGGACTCAGAATAAACCTAGCACACTATATGGGAAATGTATTGAGAAAAATAAAGTATCATAAGAGTTTAGAAAACAATTTTGAAATAAGTTTCTGAAGGACTCTAAAAATAAAAATAACTTTCTAAGTCTGTAACACAGTATATTTCAGTTATACAAAAGATTAAAACCAAAAAAATGTCAGAAAGTTTTGCCAGAAGCCCAGTCTTCTGTGCTAAATTTGCATGGACAGGTTTTGGTCCAAGGAAGCTGTAGGGGTGGCTTCTGTGAGAAGCTTGCCAGAAACTTCCCCCATGTCCAACAGAGCCAGTGCCAACCAGCTTCATGCCAGGTCCACCACTGGCCAAGGCTAAGCCCATCAGTAACACTAGCAGTGCCTCTGGCATAACAGGTTTAAGAAGGGGAAAAGTTGCTTCACAACAGCAACTGCAACTCAGAGAGGAGTGAGAATATGTGAAAGGAACAACTGTGCAGACACCCAGGTCAGTGAAGAAGGAGAGGGAGGAGGCACTCCATACACTGGAGCAGTTTCCCCTGCAGCCCATGATGAGTTGGCAGTCCCTCCGGTGTCCATGGATGTCCACGTTGGAAAAGAGATCCACCTGCAGCTCCTGGAGAACTCCTTGCCAAGCAGGTGAATGCCTGAAGGAGGCTGTGACCCCACTGGCAGGCTGTGCTGGAGCCAGCTCCTGGCAGGATCTGCGGCCTCATAGAGAGAGGAGCCCAGGCTTCCTCCATTGCAGTGGCTTTGGATTTTAGTGGACTCTTTTACTGCAACAAGGTTCAGACCCTGGGAAATTGTGCTGTTGGATGAGGCTACCACGATGCTGGGGTCTTCCTTGTGGCTTGTTCCTATGGGTGCAGCAACCTGTTCTTGCTGCTGCATGACACTTGGTACCTGTATCAACCTGAAAACTGTGAAAATGGATTAAGTAGAAGAACTGGGACTCATCAATCATCAACTAATGTTTTTAAGGAGCAAGCCTTCTCAGAAATAGAATCTAGGATTTATTTTCTCTCTAGACACTGATTCCCATGTGTGCCTGCAGTGATAATTTTTATGTTCTCTTTGCCCACACAAGTGTGCAATTGCATCAGTGACTGGATGAGTATGGAGGTTGGTCATGTTAAGGGATTTTAGAGATGCTTTGGTTTTGCTTCAAGTGATTTCTTTCATAGATTACTAGACTGAGGAACTTTTATATCCTTGAAGCCTGCTTATCTTTTTCTGCCAAAATGGGTTCTGAAAATTAATCTAGTTTTGCGATCCCATTTATTTCTTATGATCACAGGACGATGCACAGGTGTAAGTGAGAAGCATGTTGCTGCCAGCACTGTCTCTTGAAGAGAAGGTTGTCTCAACTGTTCAGTCTAAATTCATCTGTTATTGTGAACAGATTCATTTTATTTGGTAAGTTCTCATCTTGTTTAAACAAGACATCTCTGTGAAAAGAGAACATGAATACAGTAACTTCATCATCTTTTTAAAGAGATGTTCTTTAGCCCTAAGGGCTGGAAGCAAAAGTATGAGATGTAAATTAACGAAAGAAAAAAGAGAACCTCTTCTATATTTATATCATAATGTGATCTTAAGTGTATGAGGTTTTCTTCCTCTGGTACTGTCACTAACTGATAGATGTTTCCAAAGATAGAACATTTCTAAAGATCAGGTTAATCAAAACAGAGAGAGCTGTGGATGCCTTTAACCTTAATGCATCAATCTGACAGCATTTAGTATATCTGTCAATTATACCTATTCAGCAAAATTAAGAATACAATATTTAATAGGAAAAAATAAGTAATTTAAGGAATAACTTCACAATTAAAGTTATAAGAAACCTTGGCTTACTTGAACAGTTTGTATTTATAGATGTTTATGAATTAAGGGGGAAATTATTTGATTATTACTTTTTTAACCTTTTGTGAAAGGTCCTTTTTTTTCCCCAGAAATATTGTGAAAAAACACTGACCAGTGTTTTCATGTATAATTATCAGAAAACAAACAAACAAACAAGGAAAACCCACTAAAAACTCTTTTCTTGCAAAAATCTGCAAATACCAGAGTTTGTGTCACTAATGGCTCAACATTTGTGAACATCTCAATTTAAATGAGGGAGAAATGCAGAAGGTTTACTTTCCTCAAGACTTCTTTGTCTTCCAACATATGCACTTTGTTATACTAAAAAAATGCTGTTTCATTTTTAGGGGATACAAAACCCATGATTGTCCATAGGCTTTAAAAGTGGACTCTCTGATCTGCAGTTGGGACAGTTGCACATTCTCCCAAACAATGAAGGTTGCATTTAAATTAAGACTTTATATTTGATTGGTAAATTTATTTAAAATTGGATTTATATGTGTCTGGTGCTGTGAAATTTTTTTCTAATTTTGGCCATGCCATTACTCAAATCAGAAGAAATGAAGGGAAAATCAGATAATTTTGCATTGCTTTGAAAAGCATCCTTATTTGCTTATTAGGTTTTCTGAAAGCATCCTTATTCCAAGTGTGAGAGAGAAAAATTTGCAAGACTTGTAACAAATACAGCATATAACATTTTAAAAATACTTTTCTTAAAAGTGCCTCTGTTTATATCTGGTTTCTGAGAAAAAAAAAGGGCTTTTTGTTTTCTGTTTTCTTGTTCGTTGTATACCAAAAAAAAATAACACAATCATGAGACTAATAGCAAATTATTTTTGCACCCATACCTGAAAGACATGCTGATATTGTGAATATAACATTATTAAGTTTCCTTATTAAATTACCACAACAATTAAAGTCAGCTGTGAAATACTAGTTCAAGAATAACTGTCTCATTTTAAAATAATATCATTAGTCTTTGTCATGCAGAGAAAAGTAACTAATGTAAATTTAATTTACATATCCCTGCATATTCATTTTCTTTCTTTAATCATGTAATCACCACAAGTAATTTTTCAAAAAAGGGTCCTTAATAAATAATTAACATTTTTCCTAAACTCACCCTAACAATTGTTAGTTTATTATTATTAGTGTTCCTGTAAACAAAGAAAAACTCAGTTCTAAAAAAAGATGCTCAAAAAGCAGAAAACCTAAAGATAATGATAAAAATGCATTATTACATTTAGAAGAGTTGAGATAATAATAAAAACATTAAAATTTACGTTAAAATACAGCCACAGAGTTCACACAAATTGTGAATCTCCTTATATGATTCTTGTTGACTAACAATTACTATCAAACTGTCTTCAATATTTTTTCTAATCAGGCAGAAAACTCAAAGTCTGGTATTAATTATTTGTATTAGACACATGGGCCAATTTATCTTCCTTCTTCTCTATGAATTATTCACAACCATATTTCTCAAATACAGTCATTATTCAAAGACCATTTTCTATAGTGAGTGGTGAATAGCATGTTCACAAAACAAGGATTGTGAATGCATTTTGAAGATAAAATTACAATTCTGTTCTAATTTCTGCGGGTACAAATCCATAGGAAAAAAAAAATCCTCTTGCATCAGTGGGTAGAACACAAAACAACTGAAGCAATTGGGACACACTAGGAATTCTCTGAAACACAAATAATTTCCAGGGCCTGAGAAGCCCAGAATTGAAAGTATAAATATTTAAGTTGTTGAATTAACTATTCATTTAATTTGAATAATCTGTCATTGCTATAGAAAATTATTCTCATTGGCACATCTTCCTTCCAACAACCCATTTGCTAGAATATTCACAAGAAGGCAAACATAAAGCCATCAGTACAAGTAAAAGGATTCATCTAACAGTGAATATTCACAGGAAATTATTTGCCCAGCTGGCAGAAATAACTGTGGTAGCTAGAATAATTACTGGATATCTGAACTATATAATTTTAGTCAAGACTCAAAAGCTTTTCTCTGAAAAAAGGAATCATAGGGCTTGGGATATTTTTAATGAGCTTTTGGTATTTCTTCAGTCATAGTTCCATATCTATGACATGTGCCTCCATTGCTAAACTAAAAGAAAAATCCACAGTCTGGATCTGATTCTGCTCTGAGATACATGAATTAATCAATGTAGCATGGTATAGTCACAAATAGCCTGTAATATTGACATCTCTACCAGGTACTGTATTTCTGTGACAACTGATCTCGTTAACAAGCTGAGAGCTTTGTAACCAAATGCAGTTGTCATAAATTTATGCTACAATATTTTTTTTTTAATTTGTGATGTGATACATAGTGACAATAATTTGGTAATGAGAAACTAAGTTTAGCAACTTGCTTCATCGTAATCATAATCAGCATAAGTCAGATGTTATTTTGGACTTTCCAAAGTGTGGTAAAAATTTTCTTTTGTAGTTTTTTTCCCTTGAAAAATCTAGGATTTTTCTTTTGATCTTTCATGCTGTGGAATTGGAACTTAACATTCTAAGGTTATTTTATTCTCCTATAATTTTCCACCCAAATTGCAGGACTATTTTAAGGTTATTTTAACTTGTTCAGGCAGAATTAAATAATAAGACATAATTATTAAATATTAACATATACTCTGCAACATCCTTAGGCTATTTCTTAATGTGATCAATTGTAGTCTTAACAACAAAAGTATTCAAATGGGCTGGTTCAAATTAATTTAATGGAAAATTGCAATAGAATATGCAGCTGCTTCCATATATTAGAATAAGACTTTATAATCTTGTTATTCCATCCACAATATTAAATTAAGAAATATAAGGTTTCTACATTAACAATAGATCTTAGCAGCTAATATTACTGATAGTTCATGCTTAAAAAGCAACAACAACTAAAACTTAAATGGAGTAACATTCTCCCACAATTCCTGCTGGTTTAGTGTAACAGATATTACAAATTTGTAAAGACTTAGCCATAGAATTTCCAATTACCTTGACACTTCTGCTATGACTTTCAGTGTTCCCCTGTTCTCTGAGTTTTTAAATCAGGACTTAATATCTTCTAGATACTAGTTCATTAACTGATGAAATCCAAAGACAAAAATCTGGCATTAGGCACATGGCCTGTGTGATTCAAGAAAGCATAGTGTAGAAAACAAAACCAGTTTTATTTAGTTATAAGCTAGGAAAGTAAATTACTTAATTCTGAACCTGAAATATGTTAATTTGAAATTCTTTGAAGATGCTGAAGTATTCCATTTTCAATCCACCAACAGTGTTTTACATAATCAGAGCAGGCTACCTTTTACATGAGATGGACTGTGTTTAAATGTCCTATCAAACAGTAGCCTGAATATAACTGTTTACTATTTAACTTCTTACTCAATAAATTTTCCATCTGTCATGCCTTTGACTCATTTTTCATAGCATCAGTTATGTCTTTGCCTTACTGTCTCACACCAATTGGCCTGCAGTATCAAATCCATGATGATGAAGTAGCTGAGCTTGATCTGAGCAATACATCTCTTCTTATGCAGAATAAGAATGGAAGAGAGCAAGTACAGTACATGTTGTAGTCATTTAAGCACAACACACACGTTAACAATGTTATTTCAAATCTCAAGCTCAGATTTCAGATTTTAGTCGATGGGAATTTGAAGCTGAGGGTTCTTGACCAAAAATTCAGGGACACCTTCATCACTGGTTTTAGGGAGATTAACAGTTTCTGTTCTGTCACTTCCTTGGAAAAGCGTGTCAATGTAGATACAGGACAATTATTTTTTCTCATATATATTATGTATGCAACGATGTCTCACTCCTAATGGTTTTCATTCTATGGAAATTTTACTGGATTCAGTAGAAAAATTATTTCCAAAAAACTCAGATACAGTGTAGGAAGGCATTGGATAAAAAAAGAGAGGGAGCTGAGTCCACAAAGTGTATTAAGGCATAATTTATCATTTTCCCTGTTCTTCATTTTATACTGTATATGCTATGCAGCAACCACATCGTTGTTCCTGGTTGTGGCCATGTACCCTCATTCTTAATGGTATATCAACATTTGTTTGCATTTTCAGGCAGATATTTTGGGGTGATTAATTCGGGTGTCAAAAATCAGACTGCTGTCTTCCAGATACTATTCTGATAAGATTAACTGTGTCATTATCCACAGGTATGAGGTATTGCAATTCTAGCCCATTGCTCTGTCTTGATAATTAAGTTGTCACTCCTTTAAGCAATTTATTACAATATAGTATACAATTGTTTTATTATACATGAAAGCCGGTAACAGGCAGGGTCCCATCAGTGGTTTGCAATTTGATTATGTGCATGACTGACAAAAAGAAAATAAAGTGCATGTCACTAAGAAAAAGAATGGAAAGAAGAAGTTAGAAAACAATGATATATAACATTTCTAGGGGCTTTTAAAATGTTTTCCCAGAGTTATAATATCTCCAGCTAATATCATTTACAGAGATTTGTTTATTTATATCCAAGCAGGTAATTCTACACGGTAATTGTGAAATTAATAAGTTAACGTGCATTGAGTAAATAAACAATGAATAACAGAATATTTGAAAACACATCTACTTGTAGTAAGACCACCTTCTTTCAGATAATATCCATCAGAAAAAAAAAAGAAGGAAAGGGTTTTCGTAACAGAAACCTTTGTCCAAACCTGCTGAATTCAATAATTTAAGATTGTCTTTTTTAACAAAAATGTGGGCAAAGTAAATTTTGAGTCCAATCACTTGTCCAAATACACACTCAATTGCATTTCAAATGCAGTGTCATCTTCCTCAACTTCTTTTCTCAGTGGTGTTTTAGCAGAATCAGGACATTTTCAAACCATCTTTCTGAAAGATCATTTTATAGTTGCCTCTTTCAGAGGCTTTTTCTTCAGAGCAGGGGCATGTTCTCAATGCTACAGTCAAAATGTTAGCCATCTCAGTATTAACCCCATTACCTTCTAAAGTTATGTTCACGTGGTTTTTTGGTTAGGTAGGTGGGTGATACAGTAGGTGACCGCAAATGATTTTTTATTCCAAGAGACTTTAAAAAATGTTTTATTAGGAATTCAAAGAAAATCACAGTTTTATGGATTGAACGAGTTCCTATCACAAAGGCATATTTGTGTATGTTGGGTTGTTACCTCTGTTTTCTGGCATTATCATCCACATAAATGGTCACACTTGTTCATATCACTGCAGAGGCTGGTCTCTATCCTACATCATGGTCTCTAGCACGTGCACAGTTTTCAGTAAGAGTGAACATCAAGGATGAAGCTTTTGAAATATACACTTCTTCAGTGATTTAAGTCTCCACTACATTTACTAGAAACAGCTAAATATGTTTAGAATAAATATATGGTACAAAAAAAAAAAAAACTAAATACATGTACATATCCCACTGTATATATAATATAGATAAAGACTCAAAAAATCCACCTAGAACCATGTCCTTTGGATGACCTCCAGAGTCTTGAAAGGCTTTTAAATCTGCAAGTAGTCATATAAAAATGAGCTAAGTAGCAAATGCATTAGAAAAGAATATGAATGCATTAAAAAAGAGTGCAGTTTGAAAAGACAGTATGAAATTAGTCCAGGAACAAAAACATGTTAAAACCACCACGACACCAAACAAAGCAACAAATCTAGTTCCATATGCACATTACAACTAAGAAGAAGACAGCTTAGTCCTATTACTTATTTGAGAGAAAAGTAAACATAATGGATATTGCAGGGAAAGCTGAAGTAGTCGCTGTTGTCTCACTTCACTCCTCCCAAAAAGAAAAAAAAAAAAAAAAGCAAAACAAGAATAATTATGACCAGACTCTAAGGAAAATTAATTTTAACATAGAGACAGACACAGGCAGAATGTGTAAAAAAATAGCTTTAAAAGTGTACATAGATCAGATACATTCAAATCCACAGGCTCAGATAAAATTCTCCCCAAGGTACTTAAGGAACTAGCTAATACAATCTTGTAATCATTAGTCATTCCCTTAGACAAACTACCGAGCATGAGAAAAGTCCCAGGGTATTGAAGAAGGCCAAACACAGTATTTATTCTTAAAAAGAAGGTGAAAGAAGAACCAGAAAGTTATAGGTATCAGTCTGATTTCAGTACATAGAAAAGGTCTAATTTTCTTTTTAAAGCAAACATTTTGTTAACTCTTAGGACATAATAAGATCTGAAAGAGATAGCATCCTTATGTCAATAATGATATAATTTCCTTCTTTGTGAGAATGGATGCTTTAGTGCACAATGGGAAATCCTTAGTGATTTATTGCATTTCTTACAAATAGATTATATAGGATATTCTTATAAGAAAATAAGGAAAATACAGCTCAAATGAAAAGAAACTATTTTTGAGGGGAAAAAAAGCAAGGCTTTTTCTCAATTCTCTATCTAAAAGCAGATTAATCCAAAAGGACTCTCATATGGGGCTGTTTCAGTGTGATTTTATACCATGCTTACACTAACTTAAAAAGTGAGTATGTGCACCTCAAAAGAGGAGAAAAAAATATCCTTGGGTTGGGGACCAGGCTTCAGGACAACCTTTGCAAATTGAAGCTATAGCAAAACTCAGAAGGAGGCAATTCAATTAAGAAAACTGCAAAGTACCATTCCCAGAAAGAGAAATCTGTCATCAATGCAGCATAGAGACAAACTGGCTATAGGCTGTCATAGCGACACAAAGGTTCTCTAGGATAAACCTAATTGAACTCAAGGCTATCATACAATTTCAGAATGATTCTCCAAAAAGTATTCTCTGTAAAACTCAAGAAATTTTTGCCCTAAGTAATGGGAAAGCTTCATCTGAAATAATATATCCAGTTTTGGGAACGACACAGATGCAGACAAACCAGACACAGTATAAAGCAGAAAAAGATATTTAGGAGGTATGATCTAAGATTTTTTTTTTCTACAGATTCTTAAATACTAAAATGGATGACTATGCAAGAGGAGTTGATAGTTGCCTCTTGGATTTTTATGGGTTACAATCAAGTGTTTTGCAAGTCTACTAAAGCAAGGACAAAAGCATAATCTCTTTGATTAGCAGTAAAAAGATATTTCTGGATATCACAAAAAGAAACATTCTAATATTGTGACCAGCACTGAAATTGCCAATCTATGGGAAATTTTGGAAATTTACTTCCTTGGAGATTTTTAGCAGACATTTAAGGGATATAAAGACATAAGAATAGCTGAAGCAGGTTACTCCACAGGGAATGGGACAATATTTCATGCAGCCCTGGAGGGGTGGGGGTAAGTCGGTTTGTGGCAGTGGATGTAAGTGCCTCCACTAGAACAGACACTGAACCTCCAGAAAGTTTTGACTGTGTTGGGGGTTAGATTTGTTGTTGGTTTGGGGTTTTTGTTTGTTGTGATTTTTGTTTTTGGGGTATTTTTGGGGGGTGTTTTTTTTTGGTGGTTTTTGTTTGTTTGGTTTGGTTTTTTTGGTTTTGTTTGGTTGGGTTTTTTTTGTTTTTGTTTGTTTGTTTTGGTTTTGGTTTTTTTTGGTTTTGTTTTTGTTTTTACTTAAGAGAATTTTTCCCGTAAGTTGCTAGGAAACTAATTACTGGGTGCTTATAGGTACTCAAGCAGAACAAAGGGACCAGAGGAGAAGAGTTGTAGCACCTGGCTACACTTCTTTTGTCTCTGGGAGTTTCTCTTGGGGAGATAATGAGTTTTGGGGCAGGTAAAGGACAGGGCTGTGGGCAGCTTCGCTCTTGCTCTGGGCATCTGAGAGGACGGCCAGGCTGCTGCTTGCTGCAGGAGTTCGCTATCACCGCCAGGTCCAGTCCTGAGGAATCTACCACCATCTGTTCGTGCCCCGGAGCTCTGAGCTGCCTCCTCCTGCCCTGCTGGAGCTGGGCCGGCCCTGTCCCACCACCGCCGTTTCCTTCGGCACTGCTTTAAAGCTGTGGGTATCACAGCTTGGGTCAGGGATATCCCATGGTAGCCATCCTGGGAGAACAGCCTCATGGTTTGTCCCAGAGGGATATTTCCCTTTGCACTGCTAGCACAGGCACAGACCACTCGGGCGAGTCTGGGCTTCTCCCAAGGCTCCAGGCAGCGTCGGCCCCGGGGTGCGGCGGCGAGCTGTGGCAGGGGAAATCCTGCGTGACCCCCTCAGGAAGGCTGGACTATCAGTGGAGACAGGAACCGGGACTGCATGGCGTTCTGGTCCAGAGATTTATTCCAGTACAGCAGGGCATCTGAACGAGACCACCTGCCAGGCAGAACAACGGACCACACTGCAAAACCCGGAGGGCGGAAGGGCAGTGAACCTAGCAGTCTGAGAGGGAGGGGGTGTGACCCAAGGGCAGCAGGGCAGCCTAAGGGTCAAATCACCCGTGGGGAGGGGCGGGCTATTGCTGCTCTGGCCAATCCCTTCAACGGCCTCTCTGGAATTTTTCCAGGGGTGGCAAGCAAACCCCTTATATTAAAATCAAACCCCTTTGGATTGGCCCCGTAATTCTATCCTGGGAGGGGGAAACTCCAAAGGGAACCCGCCTTGGAAACCTTAGGGTGATATTAAGGACAGGATGCAACACTGCTTGGAGGTTTATTGCTGCTCTGTGGCTCTGCGCCTCTCTGCCCTGCGTGCCCGCCGTTCCAGCCACCACCGACGGAGCTTCTGATCTCACCCACCAGCCCGGGATTCTCCACCATTCCAGCTTGCTGCTCTCGAGAGATCAGACTGCCCCGGGCTCCTGGTTCTGTTTGCTGTTAATGCTGTAGTTGTTGTTGTTTGTTTGTCTTTACATACTAGTAAAGAACTATTATTCCTATCCCCGTATCTCTCCCTGAAAGCCCCATAAATTTTCTAAATTATAATAATTTGGAGGGAGGGGACTTGAATTCTCCATTTCCTAGGGAGGCCTTGTCCCTCCTTAGCAGATACCTGTCTTTCAAACCAAGACAAACTGGGAGAACCATAAACTGTGACCATTTCACTTGAGTTTAATAGTCTTAGGGTTTTTTCTCTGAATTTTTCATGTGAACATGTTTAACATTTTTAGGTTGCACAGCATCCTGTGCAAACACCTTTCACAGCCGTATGTGAACCAAGTCCTAATGATTGTTTCAAGCCATGTGCCTGGCACCTCCATTCAATGTCCTGAAAGAATAAATTAAGTATATTTCCCTATTTGTTGTTCTGATGCCACTCTCAGGTCTCTCTAACATCTTCCCTCAGACATATCTTTAGCTGGAAAATGAAGTCTTTTTGGATAAATGTTTGCTGGGAATAGCCCAAGTTATGGCGAAACTGCTCATGGGCAGAGGACTAGAGTAGATGGATGAGCTGCTTTGAAACTCTTTTAATCGTGAAACAGAGTCAGGACCTGTATGGTTATTCCTATTGTTAACGTTTCAGGCATGTTCTCTTTACTGCAATCTCATAACTAGAATATAAATAGCCTGCTTACCAGCATGTGGTTAAGAAAACTAAGGTGTTAGAGAAGCAAAGTGGTGCAAATGGCGCTCAAAAAGCCTACGTTTTAAACAAAACCATAACACATAACTGAAAATTAGATTTCTTTTTTACAACCGTCTATTTTTCTGTTCTACAGAAAATAATGTGTTTGAAATATGATTTTTTAATAAGTTTGTTATAAATAAACAGGGCAGGAGATGATTATTAACTCCTTAAATGCCTTTATTAAAAGGGGAAAGCTCAAGGGATTGCCTACGCCTCTGCTGCTGCTCCCTCAATCACGGCCGAGGAGGAGGCCTGAGCCTTCATCCTCACGGAAGTTCCCAGGAACTCATTGGGCCCAGTTTAGTCCAGGGGTGTCTTTCTTTCCGGTGTGCCTTTAGGTTATGGTGAGCAGGTGAAGAGGGTTTACAGATGGCTGGCAAGACAGCTTCATGTCTTGCCAGCTGGGTGTAGTAAACATTCTGGCAAGGCTTCATGGGGGTCTTTGTGATTTCCATAATGGGCATCAGTTTCGGCTTGACAGGCAAGCAGGGGGTCGGCAGGGAGCGGGAAGTCAGGCAGGGAGCAGGGAGCAGGAAGAGGGGCAGACAGGGCAGGCAGGGAGCAGCAAAACCTCAGCAATAGGTAAGGGCATACAAAACTGGGGCTTGGGCCACAAACTGGGCACAAACCATTCAAGATAACAACATGCATAACATCCACAGAACATCTAATGTATTCTTAGGAGTCTATAACACTTTTAAAGTAACCATCTACAGAACATTCAACACACAACTAGGAGTCATGGAGTTCCACCAACATCAAGTTGGCAAAAATCATTTCAAAAAGTGTTTTCAACAGAAATTAGATTCTGTTCTAGTTTTTCCATCAATATTTTGTTTAAAAATTATCCTAAAAACCGTGGAATTTCAAATAAACTTCTATTTCATAAAGAAAGGGTTGTTACCAAATTTAAGAAGTCCTTTAAGTTGCCACCAAAAGCTGAATGGAAGCAAAGAATCGATTTTACATGTAAAAAATAGCAAATTCAGCTTGTATTTCCTGTATATGGGTTTGCAATAGGAGTTGTTGTTTATCTGAGGTTGCATATTCTTAATTGCTTAACAAGATATATGACACTGGATCATGTTTTCCTTTCCTTATGTTTTTCAATGCTAAACTACAGGTTTTATAATGGATTCTAACATATGCCATTAAAATAATGTTTATTGAGTTATATTAATGAATTTTGCACAGACTTTTGGCAATAGTGTAATGAATGTAATTTTTTTTTTCTTAGGAAGTGTAGAAAAAACTAAAATATTAAAGTATAACGTAGATTTGACAATAGTATAGACTCACTGGTCTTAAAAAGGCCCAATGCATAACAGGTTTTCCTCTTGAAGAAAATAGTGTTTATAATTGTTAAGCCCCAGGGAATCTTTCCCATGCTCTCTGGATCTTGTCATTCCAGAAAACATAATGTCACCTTGTTAGAGGTCTTTGGTTGGCAGACATGGAGAGAGGCACAGAAGCAAAACCTGTTAGTGCTGTGTAGTCAAAGCTGGGCTGTGGTGCTCTTCATGTAAGCTTTGAAGCCTTATAATTATCCATGGACAAAGTGGTACTTAGAATGATAATGTCTTTTGGGTTATCACAGAGCACATTGGGGAGGTTAAGGCAGCATTGCAGGTCAGGTTGTTCATGTTTCCACACAAAAGCTGACAAAAGTGAAAGAAATATTCCCCTATATGCAGATTTTTAAATAGGAGCTGTCTCTGGAAAAAAAAAAAAAAAAAAAAAAAAAAAAAAAAAAAAAAAAAAAAAAATTTATTTTTANAAAAAAAAAAAAAAAGCTTAATTTCTGTAAAAAATAATCTTTAAATAATCTTTAAAAATTTTACAAGTCTTTTACCTTTCTAGAAGTAGAACATCATGATTTCTCTCATTAAGTCTTCTGCAGGTGTGGAGTCTTTTTGTAATGATGCTGATGTGCCATTAATTTGTTACATTTACAACATGGTTTATTGTGCATATATGAGAGACATCACCAGGCTTACGCACCAGGGTTAAACTTTGCTGCTGAGAGTCCGAATTTGTTTTTACTAGGCCTATTCCTTTATACTCCCCCTTTAGTCGTACCTTGACAGCTCTTTAATAAACAGACTATTAAAAAAATTACTTAAGAAGTATTCAGGGCTAAGCACTTCATACTCATTAGATTTTTAGTAACACACCTATTTGCTAGCATCAAATGGTAATAAAAGGTAATTTACATGGATCTGCAATAAGATTTTTAAAACCCTGTTAGGAAAATATGTGCAGTAATTTTAATTACTTTTATTACTTTCATTATTTAAATTAAACATATAGGTGTTTGTTTTTATTGGAAAGCTATATTCCTGCAAACTGGGAATCTAATTTTAAACACTTTTTCTGTCTCTTTTAACAAATTCAGTTGATTTGCCATTTATATTTTCATTTAAGAAATTCTGTTCTCATTTATTTTGTTTGAAATCTCAGCTTTGAAACAATGTAAATGAGATCAGAATGTGACCCAGTGAAAATGGTTTGCCATCAAAGGATTCACACTTCAAGCTGTGTTATGTAGCTTTCCAAAAGTGACATCTGGCCTCTTGGCAGGTTCCTCAGGC
The DNA here is from genome assembly GCA_013400275.1 of Rhadina sibilatrix. Taxonomy (NCBI): domain Eukaryota; kingdom Metazoa; phylum Chordata; class Aves; order Passeriformes; family Phylloscopidae; genus Rhadina; species Rhadina sibilatrix. The sequence goes on along the minus strand of VWYO01001796.1, from coordinate 255,957 downwards.
AGCTGTGCTGGTGGCTTAGAAATTGCTGATGGGCCTGCCATATGCAGTACCTGCAGTTTGGCTGCTTCAGGCTTGCTCTAATTCATTGCCCTACTGAATAAAATTTGCTTTGAATTATCTATTTGAAAATATTGGCATACAATTCCTTTTTTTTTNNATTGAGAATAATTATTTTTTTTTTTTTTTTTTTTTTTTTTTTAATTTAATCAGAGATGTGGTCAGAAAGGAGAGTTCCAACTTCTGCTGCATTGGCTTAGCTAGAGAAAACAGCCCTGTGATCTAAGAATATCACTGTGCTGCCAGCTGCTATTGAACAGATTCCCAGGGGCTTAACAACAGGTCTGTATAACTCACCTGTGCCCTTGATTAGGCATTCTGGGTGAGTGTATGGCCTGTACAGCTCTGGAGCAGCCTGGAATCTGTTAATTTAGTTTCCTAGGATAGAATTTGGTATACATACTCATTTCATGAAAGTTTGAAAGTGGTGAGATGTCAATAAAGCTGACAGTATTTATAAACGTGGGTTGCATTCAGGGAATATTTGTCTGTTTGGTATGTTAATAGGATGAAAAATGGGACAAAAGTTTCAAAGACTGACAGAAGAGACCACAGAGAGATCTTTGTGCTCTTTAGCAGGATGCTTTAATCAATTTGTTTTTCTTCTTTGTCTGCACATCTGTACAGGGAAACATCCTTTTATGGCTGTATTGCTTTAGCACCTAGAGACCCATACTTCTAACAAGGTATCAGTTGTGCTAAACTCTGTACTCCAACTGAAATTACTAATAACAGCAGTGCCTGGCAGCACTTGCTGCATGTTAAGATTGTCTCCCTCTCCTACTCCACCGTAAATACTGGATACCATGCCCAGATTAGCACAGCAGAGATACAGGGAGTAATGGACAACTGGTTTGCAAATGCTCTCAGTGTCAATGGTATCAACCCTGAAATAATCTCTCTAATCATTAAATTCTTGAAAGATTTTGATCACTGCAACATATCTATCAGTAAATGTATTAGACACAAAACCACAGAGAGACATGTCTCAAAAAATTATCTTAAAGTCAGCATGTGCTCAAATTCACACTTTTAATGAATATCCCTAAAGCAGAGTAACTAAGCACACATTGGCCAGGAAACAACAAAATTTGAATCACATATAGATTATAAACTCTGTCACTCTGAATGAGGATGAAAATACAGGCCATTACAACTAATTAGTGCAACATAATGTTTCCTGTGCATCTTGTGTGATGGATGGGGTGTGATGGGCTGTTCCTGGCTGGCAGCTAAACCCCTGCTTTATCATTTGCTTACTCTCTGCTAGTGGGATGGAGGAAGAATTGGAAAGACAACAGCAAGAAAACTCATGGGTTGAGGAAAAGACAGTTTCATATGTAAAGGAGAAAGAAAGGAAACCAAGGGATTGAAAGGCAGTCACTCAACACCTCCCACCAACAGACTGATGCCCATCCAGTCTCTGAGCAATGACATAGCACAAATTTACAATGGGCAAATCATTCCTGACCAGCCTGATTGCCTTGATGGGATTTGAGGATTGACAAAGGTAGAGAATATTTGACAATTTTGATTTTAGCAAGGCATTTGACACAATATACTTATATTCTTGCATTCAAGTTGGAGGGCTACAGTATAGGTAGATAGAAAAGTAGATGGATGAAAATGTGGGTAAGTGCTTGAGCTCAGAAGTCACTGATTAATGAAGTCTAATCTACCCAGAGGCAGGGTAGTGCAAGAGTCTATAAGGAACCTGCCCTGTTTAATGTCTTTGTCAATGATCTGGGGGAGATAAGAGTGTGCATGCTTGTCAGGTCTAGAGATGGCAACTGCAGAGTGCAATTAATATGCTTGAGGGCAGAGACAGATATTCAGAGCTGTAGGGATTATCCAAGAGATCCATTTTAAGATCAACAAAGACAAATTCAAAGTCCTGCATCAAATATGGACTAATCACCCATGACAGTACAGAATGGGGATAGACTGAAAAACTGTACAGCAGCTCTTGTGAAAGTAACCTGGGGATCCTGATGAGCAACAAACTGAAGACAGGCCAGCAGTGAGCCCCAGCAGCAGGGAGGCTGTACAAAGGGGAGTGCTGCTAGTAAGGTGGGGGAGATAATGGTACTCTTTGACTTAGGACTTGTTGAAATGCATCTAGAGTTCTATGTCCAGTTTTTTATTCTCCAGGACATGAAAGGCATTGATAACTTGGAGTGAATTCAGCAGAGGGCTTCCAATGCAGAGGGGGCTGCAGTACCTGCCTGTTGAAGAGATACTGAGAGATCTGGGCTTGGAAAAGGGGTGACTTTGGGAGGCATGACCTGACAGCTGCCTTTCTAGAACCTGTGGGGAGGTTATCAAGAATCATATAATTCTTGCCAACCTCACCATAGGAAGACAGGATTGGTGCATAGCAGGATGATGAGGGGCAAGGCACATATTTTGAAACAAAAGAGGTTCTGACTGGATGGAAAGAGAAGCTGTTTCTACATGAGGACTGTTAGGTGATGGAGCAGGCTGCCTAAAACCTTCACCCAGTTTTTGTCCTTGGAGATTGCCAAGACCTGACGGGATAAAACTTTGACAGATATGGCAACTAACCCTGTTCTGAGCTGCAAGTTGGATTTGAGACCTTTTGAGACCATTTCCAGCCCAGATTAACCAGTGGAATTGCTAATCTCCAGAGACTGTAACAACTCAAGGACCCATTGAGAGCTGCTGTGTAGAAAAGCAAAATGACCAGCAAGAGCTCTGTGGATTGGAAAAAAGATATCTCTTCTTTAAATGTCTCTTACTTACCAAACCTGAGTTTTTCTCTTTAAAGCCCTTTCCACACCCATTTTTATGTTACACTAAAATTTAAAATTAGAGATTGAACATGCTTTTGATGGTTTTAAGGTGATGATTTCAAGAAATAACAGGTAGATTCACCTCAAGAAACTGAATTTCACTGGTTGTACTACATCTTAACAGAGGTATAATGAATTATATTATTTTTCACTCCTTTATGTTCATAACTGTCAACCACAGGGAGCTTGAGACCTCCTTTCTGCTCCTGAAACTGTGTGGGGGAGTAATTACCAGTACAGTGTTCCATTAGACAACAGCTCTGAGATTGTCCATGAAATAAGCAATAAATAGAAAGGAGAACATGCTGTTTTCCTGAAACTGAGTGAATGGCAGTTGTTTTCTTGCAGTTTCACCACTTCAATACACATACCAGTTACCATACTAGTCTTGCCAGGAATGAAACTGTGCGTCAGGGAGTGGGTTATTTTCTGTGTGTTCTGAGTGTTTAAATGAAAATTTTCTACATGTCAGGTTTATACATTTTCTTTTTATTGATAATGCAGCTTTTTTCTAGTACAGTACAGGAGATGGAGAGAATCTTCATACACAATCAGTGGTACTACATAACCTAATTGCTTGTGATTACTGGGAAACTGGACCTAATGAATCTGACAGCTCCTGGCAGCTTTATGCTCTGTGTTCTTGCCCATCTCGAAGATATATATGCTGCTTTCATGCCTAAAACATGATCTTTTCCCCTTAATTCATAGGCAACCTATAGGAGAGAATTTTCTGCTATATAAGGTATGTATGGGGCCTGGCTGAGATTGTTCAGTTTTCCCATAGCAGCCTTCAGTGTTGTGTTTTGCACTTGTAGCTGGAAATGTGCTGTTTTCAATATCACACACACCCCAGTAGGCTGGTGGTGGGCAAGATCTTGGTAGAGGACATAGCAAAGACAGCTGATCCACAGGGTTGTTTCATAGCATATAATGCCTGCTCACCCATAAAAGCTCAGAGAAATGAGGAGAAAAGGAGATATTTGTTACAATTTTTATCTGCCAGAGCAACCACTATGCATTCTGAAGTCCCATACATTCATTTAAATAATGATATAAGCCAAATATATACATTCTAAGTATATGTAAATAAATGCACATTGTGGATAAACTTTCATATGACCACTTTTCCTGTATGCTATATGCTCTGATATTGTGTGGCAGTTATTCAGCACATGAATATGTTATGTCTTTATCTAGTGATCTGGAAAATAGTGAGATAATATATTATTTTGAATTATTTATTAGTAATAATGGTTATGAACATAATTCTAATCTAAATATGTATGCTCATTATTAAAACATAGCACATGTAAGAGATTTTCTCCCTGTATTTAATGGACTCTTGTCCTGTTCAAGGTAATAGGTTTAGGTTTTGTTGGAGTTCCTTTATATAACCTCAGTCATGTAACTGGGCATCTAGTCTAAGTAATCAAAAAGGCTCCATGTGCTGTAACTGGAGGAAAGAGGAACAAAATAGATTGTAATTTAATTATTTATATTTTATAATGCTTAAGAGATATAACAAATAAAAATGCACAAATGCTATGCTTTATATGTCTTGTATCTTATATATAATGTGTATAGTAGTTGTGTAGACATGCAACTTTTGGATATGCAGCTATAAAGTCAGGAAGAGAAAGTGTGCCCTCTGGGAGACCCTCATGCTAACTCCATCTCTTGCAGAGAAGATGGTTTGCCTCCTCAGGGGGACCATTTCCCATTGTCTCACTGACTGTAGAGAAAGCCTGTACACAGCTAAAAATTAGGCTACAATGTCCAGTTTCTACAACACAAACCTCATTATCAAATTTTTGCTTATTCTGTGTTCTAGGAGTCCTGCCTTAAAAGAGCTGAGCTTCATACTTCATACTTCCAATACAAATGACAATTTATTCTGCCCTTAACCTGATGCCAGTGTAGAGGCACAATTGACTGCCTTAGTGTGAAGCATAATATACAATGGATCTACAGAACTGTTCTGTCTTTATATGATAAATTTTTAGCTTGTGAGAAACATCTCAGAAGCAGACAGGGCAGATGATAATAAATGTAAGTACTCACGCTGAACATGAAGTCTGATTGTTTTTAAACTAATCCAGAAATGGCATTTTAAAGAATTGATGAAGAAGCTGATTCCTTGCTGAGGATCAACTGTCTGTCAACAGAATTACACTGACTGAAACTTTCAGATGATCCTTCTGGATGTTAATAAGCATCTGTATTCCAGGAAGAGTTCTGAATCACAATAAACACCTGTCTCTTTGGCCCAGAAGATTATTGGCAAAATTAGTTTTCAATTAACAATTATCCACTATTTCCATGAAGTTTTCAAAATCAGTCTTCATTAACAACTGTCAAAGTTTTTATATATTTTACAGTGGGTTTTATTTTGCTATTTGGTTTCATGGATCACTTACAGACATCTTATCATAATCTGGCTATTAAATCATCTTTTTCTTCCCTCCACAACTTCTCAATAGCAAGCTTCTCATATCATAAAATCATGGACTCATACAATATGCTGAGTTGGAAGAGACCCATCAGGATCATAGAGTCCAACTCCTAGCCCTGCACAGGACAGCCCTAAGAACTACACTATGTGCCTGGGAGTGTTGCCCAAATGCTTCTGGAACTCTTTCAGTGTGGTGCTGTCATGACCTCCCTAGGGAGTCCATTCCAGTGCTCAACCACCCTCTGGGTGAAAAACTTTTTCCTGATACTCAAGCTAACCCTCCCCTGACAGAACTTCAGGTCATTCCCTTGTGTCCTGCCACTGGTCATCACAGAGAAGAGATCAGTGTCTGCTCTTCCTCTTCCCCTCATGAAGAAGTTGTAACTGCAATGAGGTCTCCCCTCAGTCTCCTCTTCTCCAGGCTGAACAGACCAAGTGACCTCAGCCACTCCTCACACAGCTTCTCCTCAAGGCCCTTCACCATCTTGGTTGCCCTCCTTTGGACGCTCTCTCATAGCTTTACATCTTTCTCATACTGTAGCACCCAAAACACCTCACCCCAGTCCTTGAGGTGAGGCTGCCCCAGCGCAGAGCAGAGCAGGTCAATCCCCTCCCTTGCCCGGCTGGCAATGCCCCCCTGATGCACCCCAGGACACAGGTGGCCCTCCTGGCTGCCAGGGCACTGCTGGCTCATGTTCAGCTTGCCATCCACCAGGACCCCTGGAGCTGGGGCTCCTCTTCTCCAGCTTCCCTAGTTAATACCAAATAAATGCAGCTGGTAAAAACTGACAACAGTTTTGAGGCCATTTTTTTTATCAACCATGGCCTAATCAACACATATAATCATAGCTATAACACCATCAGTAATACAGTAAAATCCATACCATACAATTATGTACAGTAATATATAAAAATTTCCTGTGCAACAGTGTTATCATTAAATGAGTACTTTGAGGACACAAATGGTGATGAATAATCCTATATTGGCCTTTACAGACTAGACCAAAGATATAACTATGTAAGTACTGAAGACAAAAAATAATGGAATACTACAGGCCAAAGAACACTCCCCATGGATACAAACCCTCATTAATTTTGGCTTTCTTGTGTGGTTGGTTCAAGTCATAAATTGAAGTTCAGTTCTTACTTCAGAAAATGAGGACAAAGAAAGTTTTACAGAACTCCCAAGAAGCTACTCTGTTTTTCTGAGACAACTGAGCAAAATAATTTCCAGTTCAAGACATTAAATGGGTGAGGGAAGAGAAAGAGAGGGGTCTGACCTTTAAGTCAGTTATACCCGTGCTGTGCTCTTAACCTTGCAGAGTGCCTCTCATTCAACTTGCAGAGAAACATTTCAGACCAGAGCCAGTGTCCTATTCTTTCCTAGAAAACATTATCATGACTCCTGCTTGTCAATCCTAGGTGGCTTTTTCTGGCCAAGAGCTGCATTTCCATTCCCATATTAGGCAATCATACACATAATATATTCAGTCTTTAAAAAGAAACTAAACCATATTCCATCTCTTTGCAGATCTCCCATCTGGGATGTCTGGAATAATAATGAGTCTAGCAACTTTCTCTATCCTTACCTTAAAAGAGCTGTTCATTTCCCTTCAGTATACAACTGTTGCCAATGCAACAGAGAAGTTGTATTCAACCTACAGAGTAGTGCAATACCAAAATCCTACTGCAGCCTAGTGGGAATTGGCCAGATAAACCTTTACAGCACTCAGTGCATACCATCCATGTATACTGTCTGCCACTGCTGTTTGTCTTCAATATCTTCTCATTTGTTACAATTAGATTTATATTTTCTTTTACTGTAATCATACATCAAATTCACACTTTTCCCTTTTAAGGAAATGTAAAAATTTGAGCTCTGAACTCTGAACTAGAACAGTTAAACCATGTGATACTTTTCTGATAAAAACCTCTGTGTTGCATCCTCAGCCAGTGTAATTCAGTATAACTCTGCAAAATGAAAGAGAGCTGAAGTGATTGAGACATTCTGAAAACCTGTCCAGTAACTGGCTTCTTCAGACTTTTCTCTGAGAACAAGCAGCATTAGATACCGATATTCTTTTGGCCATAAAGAATCCCAGCAGTATTTAAACTATATTTCTTTTAAAATGTAAAATTATTATGTCTGTATAAATTAGAAGTTCAGACACTAATATAATTCTCATGGAGGAAGAAACATTAGAACAAAATTATATATTCTGTTTTAACTTTTGTGTTTATACATCTTTTACATTTCACAAACGATTAGAAACATTTTCTAAAAATATTAAGTGTATTTATCTCAGTATACACTTACATGGTTGTTGTCAACTGCTGATGGCTGTACGTTTCAAATACAGTTTTTTTAAAGACTTATTTGCCATTTCTCTTCTCCTTAGGAAAAAATGCAGTGTTCTTTACTTACAGTCATTATTACAGTACTTACAGTATCACAGTGATCTTAAAATACTTTAAAAAGCCAAATATTTAGAATATCACGTTTCATAGATCAGAAAAGAAGCATAGCAATATTTCATTCCTTCTTACATAAAATAAATTTGAATAAATCGGTCTGACCTGGGAATGTATGGGCTGGTTTTGTTGCACAGCTGAATCTAAATCAAGATATGATTGACTAAGAAATATTACGCAAATAGTAGAAAGCTTATCATCTATGTATCAGATAATATACAGTTAAAGGATTCATGTGAACAAAATGGGGAAAAAAAAGATTGGGAATGACTAGTAGGAATATGAAATTAAACCAAAACAATACTAAATCAAACAAAGGACTACAAAGAAACCCAGTCATACTTAATTACTATCAGAAAGTGCTGGACAGCTGGTCTACAATTTGGTGACACCAGGGTGCTCAGTCCATCTGTCCAGAAAGCCAGCATCCTGCCACCCATCTTCTTGACTACAGAAGTGAGTTCATCTCATAGGATATGATCAGAACAACAGGGCAGTTTTACCCCATTTAGACTTCAGTGATCAGCAGATTCAGAGCAGTCCAGCAGATTGGCCAAAGAGCACCAGACCCAACTTTCCACCCTTCCTTTCTTCTCGCCATTGGTTCCTAGGTTTACATCTGTTCTAGACTTTGATATTTCTGTTCCCAGTAATGATGTTCCCCAAGATGACATAACTGATACTGTTATCTAGATTGAGTTGGATTTGCAAGACTTAGCTTTTTAAAAAAAGTAAAAAAAGTAGCATCATCCATGAAGTTCAGCTGCTTGTCATATAATCTCCTCTAAATCACCCCAGTAGTTTTTCACATCCTTTTCAATTATCTTAATCTCAGGGGCCTTGTTCTAGTGATTGTCTTGGACATTTTTCTTATAACTGTGACAATTACTAGGAGAACAGAAAATATCTTCTGATACACCTTGAGGATGCTTCAGATCAACTCTGGCACTGCAACTCTGGCACTGTTGCATTTCAACAAGTTATGATGTCTTTTCCATACATAAAGTTATCCTGGAAGAGACAGACATAGCAGTGAATAAGAGTCATCAAGCCTGGATGGAGAAGAGAGGTCATTTAAATAATGCTCAGGTAGTGTCTGATATTATATCATAAGTCACACCCAGACCTAAACAGAAATTGATTCTTCAGATAAGGTCTTGCCTTTTCTAGGACTACCTTAACTGAGAAAATTATATTATATGATCCAGAAATTATAAACTTTTAATTCTTTGATGTGGCAAGCCTGTTTCTTTAAATGTCTCCTGGTTTTATTACTAGCACACCCATTACCTGAAGTAAATTTTAGTCAGGTTGTACATGCACACATAGTGACTTTAATTTCTGTAGTAGCTGAGTGCCACTTTTCAACCCAATTTCACAAAAAGAAAAATACTGCAAATTTCAAGCTCAATAGAAAGGAGATAATAAAAATGTAATGATACATTATATCAAAAAGGATATTTCTTATTTCTTTGAATGGATGAATGGATATAGGCTCAAGGAGACAGTGATACCCTGAGAAAGATTAATTTCTGTAACTTCCAATAACTTCTGAGAAATTAATATTCCTAAATATAGAAACATGAACATCAAAGAAGAATCTTTCACTTTTTGATGAAAAGACAGTAATCATAAATCTAGTGACATAAATTTCGCACACAGTCTTTCAAGTGTGAGAAAAAAAAAAGAAAAAAGAAGCAAAAATAGACATTTTAGTGTTAGGATAAAAAAAATTAAAAATCAAATCATTACAGTGGAAGTACCCACCTCCATATTTGATATTTAAGTGCTTTCAGATAAGTGCAATGCAAAATTCTGTTTGTAATAAGGATGTAAATTACATTAATTAGGAGATTTACTTTGTAATAATTATAAAGCTATTGCAACAACAGTCTGCTAGCTGGGCTCTGTTTAAAACATTATTGGGGCAGCCACTTTTAGCTTTAATACAGGAGTCACTGATACCAGTCTGAAAAAATATTTCAATAGTCATTGTTTCAATAGCATTAAAAAACTTCAAACTCTATTCTAGCAAGAAGTCAAATACCAAATTTACTATACATATGATTAAAAAAAAGAAAAATTTTACATTTGTGAACATGTGAAAACCTGGTTGACAACTGAGAAAAGGCAGTAATTGATCTCCACTGGGCACTTACTGCAGAGAGTGCATAGACATATATGGCAGCAAGGAATTACGTTGCAAAGAATTATGGTGAATTATTATCTTATAAATGATCATAAAATCACTTGTTTTGGTTATCCAGTTTCTAGTCCAGTTGCTACAACCAGGAGACAGGGCCCTCAAGCTGTGCAGTTTGCATATCTCTCTCAGGAACAGAAAATGTGATCTACCCCTACAATCTCACCCTAACAGAAAGCCCTCATCTCAGAAAGGATCTTCCAATTCTTCCCCCATGTCGCACTTCTTCTCTTCTCCTTTCCTTCTCACTGCCCCAAGAGGAGGTGAAGTGATTCTGAGTCCCAGGATGGTGAATGGAGTTCATGAACAGGAGAAGCTGAGAGGCAGGAGACACCTAAGAGAGTTGCCAGAAACCACTGTCTTTCCCCTGATCTTCAAATGTCCTTAATGCAAGCCAGGAGAGAAAACTCTCTGTAGATTTCAGTCTGCAGTCTGGAAAAGCATTTAAGTTCAAATCTCATTTTCTAAGCAGGTGCAATAATCATGACTTATTTCTCAGAAAGGAGTAACAGGAAAACCTTCTTCCATTCCTGACAGAGGAACGCTCTGCACCATCTATCACCTCTAAGGTGATTGACTCCCTGCTGTTTTTCTTCATAGACAGGATTTCTAATAGATGGTTCAGGCATGTCAGTCCCAAAGAAGGAGACTACTGCTCTCTCTCATTCTCAAAGCACACTGAAGATGTGTTTTTTTCTGGATTGCTCTTCAGAGGCATCTGTCTCTCTGCATTTACTGCATTCAGATATATAAAAAAATATTTTTATTTGTTCAACCTTTAACATGATTTTCTGCAAATATTCCTTTTTATTATCATTTTTATTATACTAGTTTATGGTTACTTTTCCAGAATACTACGTCTATCATGTTTTCTTTGTTTGAACACAATTTCCATTTGTTGAAGGGTATCTTTTTGCTTCTATTCACCTTTTTTTACTGAGACATTTAATCAACTTGACTGTTTATTTTTCCCTTTTGGTGACTTTTTCCTTTGATGATTTCTGTTTGCTGATATTACTGTTATTTTAAACAGACTCTTGTGCTTATATGTTGGAAATTCAACTTACCCTTTCAGTTCCGTCCTCATTTTTGTGTCATTTTCATTTTCTACAGTTCAAAGATATAGTAAAGGTTTTTCTCTCCTATAAGGATTTTGAGTTTGAATACCCTTGCATTAGGACTAATATCATGATTGAATCACTTTTGGTGCTCTGAAATAATCATCATGGAAATACTCTGTATTGGAGAAATGTATGTAAATTGTTCAAAGCTATTTCAAATAAACAAGTTTAGCAACAAGCCTTTTCATATTATTTTAGACTTTGTCGTTCCATTCTTCCTATTTAGAAACAGGCATTTTCCTGTGCTGCCTTGACTACAGTATGGACTTCTCTGGAAGTTAGAGTTTCCTCAGTGATCAATAGTTACCAAGTGTCAACTTCTAAGGAAATTACTAAGTTAAGTTCTTTGAATACTCTTCTGAAGGTGATAAGCCTGTTTTGTTGACTGTGTAAGGACACCAGAGAGAATATGTTCTTAATTTAGTCATTATGGTTGATTATGTAAGGTTATGTGGCAAGAATCCAGGGCTAAGACGACAGATCTTAGATAGTTAAGCAAATACAGATAGTGACTCCACCTGTCCAAAGTATTTTGTTAATTTTAGCCATTTTAAAGTATTCTTTTGAATTTGTAACCTACTTAAAAAAAAAAAAAAAAAAGCAAGCTAGGCTCATATGTAAATTAGATTTCTGTACCAGTGATGTTAATACTTTTACAGTCAGATGGTCAGTGTTTAGATGATACACAAGAAATTTATGTCATTAGATTTATCATTACTGTCCCTTTTTGCATCTAACAGATATTCAGTTTAAATAAAGGTCTAAATATGGCAAAAATAACATCTTCAGAATCAATTCTGTATACAGCTTGAATAGCTTTGTAAAACAGTTTGCTCAGAAAATAAATAGTTTTATATTAAAAAAAAATTGAACTAGTCAGGCATAAAATATTATAAAAATGTAGCAGTTGCAATGCAGTGGCAGAATGAACAATGAAAAACCTTTGCACCTGAAGGAAGTTCATGAAAGAAGTACAGATGGTTGCACAGGCAACAGAAGACTGCTCTCTGCTAAAACCATTTTGAACTTTTGCAGGTTGTTGGTGGTTTATCCTGATCAGTCAGGACTGGGATAGCAGTGCCCATACAGGGTCAGCACTGATGCTCTCAAAAATTGTTAACTCCTGGCAGGCCCATGGTGGGAATCACACACTGAGGAGCCAGTGAGACAGCCCCAGGCACAGCCCCGGGGTCAGGCTCTCAGCAGGCACCCCCAGTGCACAGGGAGTGAATGCTTGGAGCCAGCAAGAGATGTGAGCTTCCTCATTAGCAAATGTGCAATGTACACCCATGGGCCTGGAGTCACACAGGAGCACAGAAATTAAACACCACTTCTTTCTCTTCAAAGTCAGATGGATCACTAGCATTGAATGCATGCATTGAATCAACTGCAAGACTTATTGCTGCACTGTTGTGAAGTATGAATACTAATGAATTTGTTTTTAATTTTTCAGAGATATACGCATAATTGAGCATTAAGGTATTTGTCTCAATATTTAATATTGGCTTCTCTGTCTTTTAACATTTTCACTTTCTTTCATTCTCAGAGTAAGTGGAGATCTCCAAAAAGAAAAA
>VWYO01001796.1:181039-243236 GCA_013400275.1 Rhadina sibilatrix | reverse complement strand
AAAAAAAAAAAAAATGTACTTAGTTCTCAGTAGTTCACATGTAATGTTTCCAGAATAGCCACTTTATAATAGAGTAATCATAGTGTAAATGTCAACAGAGAGACTGTTTAAACACTTCAAGAGGAAGGACACATTTCAAGTTGGAGGACAGGTACAAAGATGTAAACTTACACAAAGATTCACAAAGATTCAGCAAAAAAAAATCCAACATAATTAAGAGTAGAGTAAAACATGCAACTGGTTTCACCAGTTTAAAACAAAACAAAGCAAAAAAAACCAAACAAAACAAACTTAAAAACCCTTTCCCATTCAAATGAGAAAAATAAAAATTTATGTGCAAACTACTGCAAATGAATTACTAAAGCATGTCAAAATTTCTTTGAGAAGCAGTTAAAAGCAAAAGGCTACACAATAAACTTTTAAAATAAAATGAACTTTTATAACAAAATTATTAAGAGAAAAAATGAAATCTTAAATAAGTGATTGCTATGTCCTCTGTTTCTTCCTTTCTGTCTGAAGTATTTGTAAATGTCCTTACTTGTACACAGAAAAATCAGACAGAGTGGACTTTTAGCCAGATCCTTAATGGTAGCTTTTGAATCTTAAAGCTGTATTATATCAATATGGGGAAAAGTTCTTAAGATGGCCTAGGAAACCTGCTCCAGAAAAAAAGCTGTGTCTCTATTCCTCATTGGAATCAAGAAGATGAAAGGAAGCAGATAAAAGCCTCAGTATAGAGCATCACAATGGTACTAAACTTAGTTTAAAAAATTTGAAAATATGCTAACTAGAGTGAGAAATGGCCAAACTGGAAGGCTGTGCATCCCAACACAAGTTTGAACACCCAGCAAATTACAGCACCCTAATTCAGAGCAGTAGCTCTGGCCATGTAACATCCTAACAACTTTACTGAGAAAACAGCAAATTGCATTTATAGCACAGCAGAGACAACAGAAAGATTTCTGTAATTCCTGGCTGAGGGGTAAGCCTGTGTCATCATATTGTTAGGTCAATCTCTGAGCCAAAAAGTGAATTTGTTTAAGAAATCTATTTGCATGCGTCATGAAAAAAACGTCTCTGCTCCCATAATATGCTCATTTTGACTCAGTAGCTGAATGGCTCAGAGGGTTGTTTTGAAAATTTAATTGACAGAATATTTCATATAAATTCCCCATGGTACAATAACTTTCCCTGATCGCTACCAGATCACCAAAGCAAATGATCTGTTTTACTGATGTGCAGAGCAGGTAAAATGTGCTTTTGATGTGTTTATGTAATACTTAAGTATTAAGTGCTTCTTTCAGGACATCTCTTAATTATTTTTACACATATAATGCTTTTAAATAATCTAATTATACATTATGTTTTGCATATTGAGATTTTTTTTTCTTCTAGAATGTACTTTTTATTTAAGGAATTCTGTTTTAAAACTTTACACCTATTGGAATGGATTAGATATTCAATCATTAAATTCCCCACACATGTTATGGTTATCAATTTATGTTTTTATGGAAGATGTGCATATAGTACAGTTTGGGCACATATACCTTATATTGATAAAGAACACTGAAATGAGTTCCTTACATAATAATGAAGAAAATATAATCTTCTATCCTTTTAGATCCACTTTTTATTGCAACAGTTAATAGATTTCTCAACATTGCTCCTTTAATCAAAAGTATAGTTTTGAGTTTTATTTTAGGCCTTCCATGCTCAAATGTGTGCATGTTCACTGAAGCTATTGGTTAGGTCTTTTTCTGCCAAACAGAGGTGATAAATAACATCTTGGTAAAACAGCATCCTCTTGATATACCATAACACCTACTGTTAAATGCCACATATCTGTTTTGTTCCTTAATTAGTTCTGGAAACATTTAATGGCAACACAATTTACTGTTACAAATAACATATTCACATTAACACTAACAAAGACAAAATTGTCTTTGTTAGTGTTAATATGGTTTAATTATGTCCCATAAAGATATCAGTATCCAGTTGATCTTCAAAAATGTTTTTCATGTTGTGCTTTCAAAAGCTTAGATGTTAGAAAGGTGTAGTAGAAGCTAAGTTCAGAAACTCAAATACAAATTAGGTGCTACCAAGGTATGTTTTTCATCTTTTTTCCGTGACATTGATTGGGGTTGTACAACATTTGTAAGGACAGCTCTTGTGCTTACTGATATGGGTACCAAATGCTTTGATCACAACCTATGTCTGCAGCACAGTTAGTGCAGCAAAAGGAAACTGTAAATTGACTTAGAGAATGTGGTTTTAGGGACCATGAACAAGAACCTTCCAGCAGCAGCCCTTTCACATCTTTGGCTTTTCCGTTTGAAGCAGCTGTATGCTCTATGCCAGCTACTTTTTTCATCAATACTTTCTTCATGAAGGTTTCTGTTCACCAGAGAAAATAAGATGTTTGAGATTTAAATAAATCTGTGCCATAACAATTCAAATGTGCTAGCATACTTCTCTGCCTTTTAAATACTAATGAATTCAAGCTCGAACCCAAGTAATAGAATATGAATGCACAGGAATTTATGTCTGCATTTTCACTGGCTTTTTCCATTATATACAAGAAGTCTTGGGAAAAGTGGGGAGACAGATGGAGTTAATATGTATATTCACAAATTTGTATATATGTACGTTTTTTTGTGTAAACAATTTGCTTATACAAATCAAAGTAACTTTTTTTCTACTTGACGTAACATTCATTTAAAAGGCATTTTATCTTTTAACCTTAAAAATACTCTTTCATGTTATTAAGACACTTGAATCATAAAAAATAAACAGAAATTAAAGCAATTCTCATTTTCACACATCAGATACTTTTAACTTGCTGGTTTAAGTTTTAAAATATAAAGGAAATACAAAATAAAACTTCTGGTCATGTCACAGTGTTTGACAGGGAGTGAAATGCAGGGAAAATAAAGATGTAAGTTGAAGAAAGATGTAAAACAAATCCTTTCAATTAGGAAATTGAAGAAGTGGGAGTGTATGCAAAATAGCTAAACACCTGAAAAAGGAATCAAGATCTCCATGCTAGCCAACATCTGATTTCATTAGGTTGATAACATTATGTGAAGGCCGAAAATAGTGCAACTGCAATAGAATTGTCCCTGAATTCTTGTCACAAAAGAATTGTCTGATAAGGCTGGAGCAGGGAGATAAGTGCATAAAGCTAAATAAGACATGGTGATAAGACTGAAGAGCAGTAAGGAGACCTTAATAGTTAAAGCCTGAGGGACAGTACAGAGCTTCTTTAGAAGACTAATTATCTGAAAAGAAAGACTGAGTGAGTATGCAGATGCCCCAAAGCAGGCAGTAACAAAGAATAAACCAGGAGAAGGTAGTGAAACATTGACCAGCTTTGTAACTGAGGTTTCTCTGCAAAAGCAAGTTTCAAGAGAGTAAATTAGTTTAGTGTGTATGAAATAGTGCTGGACCCTGTTTCATCCCTCTTCTTACAACTGTTTTCCAGAACCACATTTGAGTGTCCGTGGAAGATTTTTTTCATTGCAGTCACTGTGCAGTACTAAGCCATTTCTTGGGCAGTGCTAAGCAGCAGTTGGTATCACCACAAAGCTCTCCGTGGCAGAAGCAAGCAGCTGGGTGTTAATAGCTGCATATCAGAGGCTGATCTGTAATGAGAAGTTCCCTAGAGCACCCACTTCCCAGCACTGTAAATGTAGCAATTTGCATGTTGCTCAATTAATATGTCATCCCTTATTTATGTTTGCAGTATTTACATATTTTACATCCATGATTGATGATGTATATACAACAGCACAATAAACACATTAGAAATACCAGATGGGTTGGTAGATGAGATTAGATTACTGTTGCTGTCATCCCCATCACAGATCAACCAGATACAGTCTGATCAAACAAGAAATCCATTTACACTTAATTAGCATAACCTCACTGTACTATAGTTTATTGGGCGGTACTGTCCCTAACACAATATATTAAGATTAAATACTATGATGAAACTGTAAGTGCAGGCTTCATCTACTCTTGGAATACTTCCTAGGAAATTCAGCCAGACAACACCAGTAATTATTCACTGTCCACAGAGTCTGTGTCTGAATTAAAATCCTTTAAACTCATGATCTGTTTCAGTGTTTGCTTCCATCAAAACAAACACCCTCCCAAAACAACCCAAAAAACCCCCCAATCAAAACACTAAATAAGCAAAAAAACTCCAGTTTCATCTAGGACACTTGAAGATGAGAAAGCTATCCTCTGGCCCATTAGAAGGAAGATCTGAGAAATTAATTTTTAGTGTTTTTCTGGGAAGCTTTGCCCAGCTATGCTAGGTAGCATATTAAAATTTTTCAGGGGGCTCTACAAAGAAGCCAGTAATTTCAGTACCTGTGCTTGCTATTATGAAGTAACTGTCTTCTGCTAGTTTTCTGCTGGATGGTGAACAAGATCAAAGGCAAGCACAGTATTCACATGGCAGGCTGTGGATAACAGACTTACTAAAATTATATCACATTCTCGCACCAGGGTATGCAAATTTGCTGTTCTAATTCCTGGTAAGTGTCCTAAAAATTGGTCAGAATGGACAATAATTTTTCAGGATATGTCATGATTTTTTCTAATGCATTATTTCCCTGTATATTTTTTAACTCTCTGACTAGTGTTATAAGCTATGCAGAGAGATTTCTTTAATAGAGATTTATGTGGTTCCTTTAATGCTTTAATCCTTGCTTCCATGATTTCCTCTCTATCGAATTTTCATGTTAGAAAACTGTCAACCCAGCTCTTCATTTCATTCTCAAATTTCCTATGATGTACTATGATTTTATATATGTTTAATAAATTGGATGCATAGGAGTGAGATATCTCCTCAGAAGAGATTGAAGAGAGCTTTTATATCAAGCAGATTATTTCTGTCTCTGCGGCAACAAATTCTTCCCATTTTCTAATAATACATCTAGTTAATGTATCTGCGTCATACTGAATGATGCAGTAAATTTTTCTCAAATACTCTAGGTAACTTTCCAGTTTTACCCCTTTCCCCTTTTAACATAAATATTGATGAATCAACTTGTGTGAACTACAGACCTACCTCGAGCTAAAAGTGCCAAGCCAAATAAGGCCATTTAATTCAGTATTCCTGCATTAAAAAGTATAATCAGTTCTGTGTTTTGCAGATTCTTTGTGTACTAATAGTAAATTTAACTCTGTGAGTACATTTGTGTAAATATGTTGTTTAGATGTAATTTAAAACCGTTTACCTCTTCATCACACACCTCTATATGACCTATTTTTCTTTTGGCAAGTGCTGACAAGGTGAGAATTTGATCCTGTGAATACTGAACATGTGCCAAGCTAGCAATTTAATGCTGGTTGCAGTGGGCTCTATCAGAGCATCAGCTGCATGCTATTCCAGTGATTAAGCAGGAGTTGCATCCAACTCACTAAGAACTAATGGTGAGAACAAGGTGTGGAGAAAGGTATTACTGTTATGTTCAGAGTGATGTGAAACCCAGTGAAATGTACAGGGAGCCATCAACAGAAAATAAGAATTGTTATCTCTAACATTCCAGGGAAAATATATCTTTCTTGCTATAGTTCTAGAGTACTGAAGGTGTTGAGGCTCTAACAAAGAAGAAGAGGTTTAGGTTTCCTGGGGAAGATGTAGTGCTAATACATCTTCAATATTTATATCAGCAAAGACAGCAAGAGAGCTCTACTGTAAACTGCTCCTGGTAGCTTTTCCCACTGTGTGCACAACTGTCCCTGAGCTCAAAGAGATGAGTGTATAACCACTGTGTGCTAAACCTGCTACAAGTGAGCATTAAGAAATAAAAATCAGCTCCTACGAAAAAAAGGCACATTCCTGCTGTAGTTATAAGACAAAGGGATACTTAGACTTTCTGAGCAAAAGTACTTCTTCAGCAATTCAGAGTAATATGCCTTGGCTTTGCTGAGTACACAAACCTCCTTAAGCTGCTTAGTGGAGTGATGTGACACTGCTTAGTACTGCTGTAAGGGAACCCACAGGGGAATTAACAGTTCCACCTACACACTACATTGATGGCCCTTACCTAATCCAGGGTACATGTTTATTCCTCTAGCTAGATGACAAAAGATCAAAAACTAGATGTAATGAGATCTGGCCTTTCTTCCTGTGAAATCCAAATACCTAAGGGTTTGAAAAAAATGAGGATGAGAGCTAGAAACTTGTCTTCTGTTTCTCCCTGATGCATTTTCAGTCAAATTTCTACTCACAGGTAATAGTAATTGTTGTGATAGTCCACATATTTTAGTAAAAGTAGTGGTAAAGCCTCAGGTATTTTCAAAATAAATATTGACTAGACCCCATATGATAAGTTTTGAAGCCTTTCTAGAACCTCTTCATTACCAAAAAATAATTTAAAAAAATTATGTTATCATCTACCACTCAAGACAATAAATTACAGTTTTCTTGTACCTCTGCCTTTCCAAGTGAATTGTTTTGCTTTCATAACTTCTTTTGGTCAGTTGTGCAAATCCACCTTCTTAGATTTTTCCATGGT
Organism: Rhadina sibilatrix; assembly: GCA_013400275.1. NCBI lineage: Eukaryota > Metazoa > Chordata > Aves > Passeriformes > Phylloscopidae > Rhadina > Rhadina sibilatrix. The sequence continues at coordinate 236,706 of VWYO01001796.1, read as the reverse complement.
ACTTTAATGATAAGTATGTAAGACTACCATGCTGAAGTCCTCTTTCTCTTGCTATATTTAAACAGATACCTTAATTTTTTCTCTCTAAAATCAGACAATAAAGAGAGGAAAACTGATGCACAGGATTTGCTGACTCTTCTCTCATTCCAAAACAAAATATATGGGAAAGCTTTAGACTAGGAATTCTCTTCCTTTTATGCTATTTTTCAGTTACACATTTCCTTCACATGAATCCTTTTCTCTCTGCCAACTATATACACTGGTATTTTTTTAAACAGTTTTGATAAGAACCTTAATTTCAATAACATACACAAAAATATTAGTGATAAGGCAGCAGATATTACCCTACAGCTTGCTAACTCAACACAAAAATGTAATCATAGATAAGAAACCAAATTTATCCTATTTGCAGCAGCAGACTACATAAATACCTTCTAAATAAATAAATAACCCCTTTAGCAAATATAAATAGAAAAAAGATATGTGAGCTCTGAAAATGTTTTTCTGCAGTTATTAGATGGTAATATATGCTTTCTAAAGATAATGCACTTATCTCACTGTCTCCCCAAACTCTCACTTTTTGAGTAAATCCCTCAGCCAGATAATACAAGCTTGGCTTCAGAAAGGAGACTCTTGTTTGGTTGGGAATAAAGTATAATGATTATAAGCATAAGATGATAAGAGCAATAAGTTTAATTTGATTTACTTTGAATATTATAAATTGGATGTTAGAATAGTAGTGAAGTATAAATCCAGCGATCTATCATAAGCTTTAGAGAAAATGGTTATGGAGGTTGTACTGGGGTTTTTTGTACACACTGTTCTGAATTGTAGAGAGTATTGAACAAATTTCTTTAATTGCACTGGCAATAAAGTGAGCAGCTAAAAGCTCCTGCCCTTATTTGTTAGTTGCACTCCAGAAAGATCAAAACCATTTTTAAATTCTGATAACTTCCTTTAGAGAGAATGCCTTAAAATTACCTTCAAGATCACAACAATAGAACAGCATTAGGAAATACATCAAAGCTCTTTTACTGCACCTCGTGCCCACTTCCTAGTGGCAATGCGGAAGTCAAAAGGTGGAGAATGGGGCTGCTCAGTGTGAACAGTGGTGGTGGACCCAGGCTATGATTTTGCTGCCCAGACCAGCAGCATAAGGAAGTGACCACAGAACACAATTACTAGGAATGGGATTAGGCTTTTAATGCCTGTAAAGCTTTTTAAAGTTAAGTGTTCTCTGATAGCAACAGTCAAAGTAAAACCAGAGATTGAAAACTGTTTGAGTGTTATTGCCCCTGGTCAAATAATGCCGTAATGCTGAGAAAGAAATGCCTTTAAAATATTAGCCTGGAAGTCATATCACTTCTGCTAACTTTATTCATTTTTACTAGTAAATTGTGGGCTTTTCCCAGTCCAGTATCACAGACACTTTGCATTGTGTTTAAAATAAAGTTCTGTCTTCATCTTGTTATATAGAGTTGATTTTTCAAATTAAAAGTCTCCCCAATACTCTCTAAGCATATTCCTCTTATCTTTCCACATTCAGAGCTGTTTCATCTCCAAGTAGAAATCCATGGTTACTAGCACCAGCGCTTGGACAGCAAGCTGGTTTAAGAGTTTGCAACTGCCTGAACTAGATTTTATTCCTCTCTTTTCTCCTCCCTCTTCTTCTCTTTGTTCTACTTCCCTGGTCTTATTTTATGAACCTCATGCCTATTAGTCTCCCCTAAGAGCAAATCTATTGAAAGAGGGAAAAAGGAAGGGGAGAGATGAATGTCATTGAGGCCTGTAACACTTTCAAAGTTAGTTTCAGGAAGCTGAAAGGCCAGCATGAATGGGACTTCTTGGGGTGCAGGAAGGTATGGCTTGTGAAGGGAAGAGATACAAAACCTCCCCCCTTGGTGGCAGAGTCTCAAGTTGTTTTGTCTGCTCACAAAAACGTATCTTTTGGTTTTCATGACCTATTTCCATGACCTGCCAAAATCCTCTTCCTGTGAATGGAGAAATTTCCAAATATCTCTTTAATAGTCATGTGTTCAGTCAGACAATAAATTACAGTAAAAGGATGCTTGTTCCAGTTTTCTGAGTATGATAAAAATAACATGATCCTTTATAGAAACATGTAGTTAGTTATTTTACGCCAGTACAAACACTTTGATGATCCAGAGTTTGAGTCTTGGACCAAAAAGAAAGAAAAATTCTTCTTTTACCAATTACTTGGTTGTTTTTTGGAACCTAAAAACCACTGAAGTCAATGAAAAGACTAATCAATTAACCTACTCCACTTAGGAGTCTAGACATCAGATGTGTCATGAAAGCTGGGTCATTTTCCGTCCCTCTGTATTAAATAGGAAGAAGTGTCTTCAGACTGTGTTTTTCCCCCCTGTATTTAAGGAGGAAATGTTCTGTGAAAAAGCTTATTTCTTCCCAATCAATACAGATTTCCAATGCTCAGGTACAAAGCTTAGTTTTTACAGAACTGAGGTCTTTAGACATGGATTTCCCTGCTTCTTCCTGTCTATCTCAGGTTGTCTGTGGTGTTCAGTTGACTTCAGCATGTTCTGCATTTTCATAATATCAGTTGGACAGCATAAAGAGAAAACAGATATTTCCTCAAATTTCCATACCTTACTTTAATTGCCCAAACTTTTACACACTCATTAACCATTGTAGACTTTGGATAAGGCCCAGAAGATAAGACATGGTTGGAGGAAACAAGAGCTTGGATTTAACAATGAGAGAGAAAAGTGACTCTTACTTGTAAAAGACTTTTAAAGGTTTATACATGTGCCAATAAATTTATTTTATTTCATTTCATTTCATTTCATTTCATTTCATTTCATTTCATTTCAATTATTTTGCTTCCCTTGGTTTTGTTTTGTTTCAGAGACTTGGTAAAAATTGTCTTCAGTGTGTGTATAATTTGTTTCATTTTAAGAACTATATGACATAAAAACTGCTCACATTAAGGACTCTGTCACAAATTCTGAGCACTATTGCATATCAATTCATACTAAACATAAATATTCTAAAATAGTCTAAATTATGTTGTCAAAGTTCTTAGCTGAAATATGGTCTACAAATACAAGATGCTGGCCAATACAGTAGAAGCCTGAAAATTCCCAGTGATTACAGATTGAAGCAAAGCTCTATTGTACACTAGACATTATGCAGCAGTAAAAACAGATATAAGTGAAAAGTGTTTATGGTCTAAGAGGTATTTGAAAGTTATCTACACATGATTTCTTAACTGTATTTCTGAAAAGGTAAGTAAATAATCAAACACACTGGTAATTAAGACCAATAACTGGCATTAGTATGTTTTGATTTGTAAGGTATGATTAAAAATCTAGATTCTAAACCTCAATTCCTGGCTCGCTCACTGACTTTGCATGAGATGCTGTTTGCTTTTGTTCAGTTTATTTAACCCTAAACCAGGAGAATAATGGCTAGCTCCCAGGGCATAGTGTTTGAGAGTGTAGTTAGGGGAATTAACTAATTGACTTGTGTGTGGTGTGTTACGGTCCTCCAAGGTGTACAATATACTGTTAATGTGATATATTACTACTCCACTGAGGGATTACATTGACTGATGGCAGGATGCACAGCCATGGAGAGCTCTTCAAATCAATGTTTTCTAGAGCAATTAGGTGGCAGCAGTGATCATAAATGTATTTTTTTTTTTATCTCCACTTGGCAAAATAGTTAGGCATTTTCCTTTCACATGTAGATGTGTCATCATGATTGAGATCATTATTATTTTTTGAGCAGCTGACTCCAATAGTCATTGGCTTAGTCTGACACACAGCAGTCAAAAGCACAGTATAAATGTGATTACCAGGCACTGGTGGAGCAAACACTGTGATGTTCAGCATGCAGGAGAGGAGAGGCTGATTATGAGAAGCTGCAACTTTTCCTCTAAACTATAGCCAAGAATATTAAGTTCAAGTAAAAAATTAAGATACCAGAATAGGTGAAAAATTTGGAAGTGCCCCTGGTTTCTCTTTGCTTGGAGTTTGCTGTCGTTTACTAATGCAGCATTTCATGCAGCAATTTCTGCCTATTTGGTGTTTCGTACAAACAAGCTTTTGATATGTGTATTTTATTTAAAGTGACATTTCATTTTTCATGTGGCTTTTCAAAGCCACATACTGATCTTTTGGCCAATGAATGCTGTAATGCTCCAAATAAACAGGAACTATTTAAATAAGGATCTTTAAAAACCCCAGTATATTTGAAATACAAATAAACTGCACAGTGCAAGAGAGTATTGTAATACCCCAGAGGTGCTCTGATGCTGGTATAAAACTTATTTATGGGCAGATTTATTTGTGAAATAGAAACTTTGCAGTTAAACTCCTACAAATAGCTCCTTGTTACCCACAGAATTATGCTGATACATAAGATGTCCTTAACGAGGGTGTTTTGGTGGTTTCATGAGATAGACACATGTGTTGTTGTCAAGCTTTTGGATAACACCTAAATGACTTGGTCCTATGTCTTGGCTGTAAATCAGAATGGGTGATCGAGTAGCCTGTACATAGATATTGCTGTATCTACATATAGTGAGATGAAGTTGGTTGAATTTTTTCAACATTACCCTTCTAAAATTTTAGGCATGTAGACAGACTGCCAGTTTAAAGAATTGCACTTAATACTGAGCAATAATAATGCCTATAAACAGAATCCTAATGTTACCATTCAACAGATGCTTATAGCTTTCTGTATTATGATGTTATGCTAAATGTAGCTGTCCATACTCTAATCAGGTAGATTGCCTCATTTTTCAACACAAGTGTCCTTTTATTAACTGATATCACATTTCACTGATAGAGGAGAAATAAAAAAGGGGGCAGAATCTCTATTTTTATTTTCTATTTTTATTTTCCTATGTAGTCATAATTTTGCACAGGCTAGTCTGAAGTCACATTGGCCAGAGCCAAAAGGCAAAATTTGGAATAAAGATGGGACTCCCACAAAACCCAAAAGAATGCATTCATGCTATGAGCCTGGGAACCTCCCAGCTGTAGTGTGCATCCAGATTTGGTTTTAAATTAAATCCTGAAGGGACACTCAAGCATCATATTCACTTTGCAGTTACTGCTCACTTTCCAAACTGGCTATTGTTTCCATCCTTCCAGGGCCATATTATTTAAAAAATATCCAAGACTGCCAGAAAGCAATAATATGTTTCAAAAGCAGCAGGTAATGGAGTCAGGTTTGCCACCCACACACATTCTCTCTTTTTTTTTTTCCCCATGGCATACAGATTACCTTCATCACAACACCTGAAGCAAGAAGGAAAAAGGGGCTTCCCATCTTGCCCAGAAGAGCCTGGAAGAAAAGGAACAGCAGAAATTATGTCCAGTGCTCCTCAGCAGGTGACTGTCACATCAATGGGTCCCCAATTAACCAAAGTATTTCAAGGAGAGTCATGGAGCAGGTTTAAGCTTCAGCTCTCTGCAGTTCTGAAAGTATGCAGATGCAGAGAAAAGGACATTCCATACTTTCAACAGACAAGGATGTGTTTGGTTTCATGTATTCATAATTGTTGTACCTCCAGAAGAAAGATATAGGAAAAAAAGAAGCCATAAGGGTTTTTTCCCTTTACAATTTAAATGTCTCATTCAGGACACGAGTCAGTGTCATATACACTTGTTACTTCTTCTGTATAAATTTGGTAGTTACTTTACTTAACGAGACTTGACTGAAAAAGGACTTAACCTGAACAGAATATATCAGCAGACAGTGAGATGACATCCATAGATTATGATTTTCTTCTGAAAGAAACCATTTCCCCATAACAAGGCTTTTATAGATGCCTTACCCTTGGCATCTATTGGATCTATCCTTGGAGTGAACAAAAAGTATTTTGAAATGAACAAAAACCCAAAGAATTTGTATGTAGGGAAAAAGTTTTGGCATTATGTTTTATTACAAAATCTATGAAATTGGCAGGGATTTTCTCACTGATTTCTGTGGTCATGCCTTGAATGATCAAATAAGAGAATTAAACAAATAGAGAGCCGTCAATCTAAACAAAAAGAGACAGATTTACTGTTCTAACAGTATAACATGGCTATTGTTTCTTACATTCATTTGCTTATCTGTAACATTAGTGTGAAATATAATTAAAAGAATGCTTTGATCTGTAAAGAAAAACAGAAAAATTATTACCTTTATTCATCTACTTACTAAAAATATCAGAAGGAATGGGTTTTAGACAATTCATCACTAGGAAATTGGCTGTCAAGGAATATGACAATCTCTTTCTACAAGAACAATGTAGTTATTAAAAAGTGTAAATTGCTTCTACATCACACAATTTTATCTAAGTTGGTTTGAAAATACTAGTGTTTCATGGGCACTTTTTTAACAGCTACAAAATTAACTTTACATCATATACTTGAGACTACAAATACTTTTAAGAGAAATAATTAAAAAAAATTATTCTTAATTGAAAATACATATTGAAGTTATAGAAGACAGCATTTTCCCCAAGATATAGAACTCACAAAGTGCATTAATCCTTTTTGTCTCTGGTTTCTGTCTTCTGAATTATAAAATCTTTATTTAATTATTCATAAACTATATTTAAGCAATTAATATGGCCTGTATGAAATGGTAATTTCTTCTGGTGTAAATTGACTCCCAGGGTTAAATAAGCTTCCTCTTCAGAAGACAGGAAGGTAACAAATGATAAAAAATTCCCCCTTCAGATTTTCTCCCAGAAACATGCATGGAGAGGCAGAAGTCAGCATTTAGGAGTTGGAAGTGTTCTCCAACAATAGTTGGAACTAGCAGGAGTAGCAGGAATGTTCAGGTATCATGGTATCCTATGCTCTCTCCACAGCTGCCACCAACAAATGAAAGCAATAGTTTTCTCTTGGATAGTGAACCAGAAAATTAATTTCCTTTCACTGCTTCTTACCACTTTTTCCTTCACCTGCTCCATTAGTCTCTCCCTGCCTTAGTATAGCCTTTGTCTTGCTCTGTACTGCATGCATGACCCGTTGTGGTTCACCAGGCATTCATAAAATACTTCATTCTAATCCAGGAGATTAAACCACTTCTGAACTAGAGTGACAGTCTTGTCATATACTTCTTTATTTTTTAAAAAAAGCATTTAATTGCAGTTGTAGTTAAGGCTTTTTAGTAACATTTTTATGTGCTAAACAGCCAGCACAAGTGAGGCTTCCAAATAGAATATTTAGAAGAAGAATAAATAGAATACTGGAATAAAAATGAAAGTGGATTCTGCAATCCTTCACAGAAACATTTTAGTTCTTTAAGATTCATGATAATTTGAAGTCAGATGTCTAGTTCCCTTGGGAACATCTGGAAATCCTTGTCTTGAAGTCTTTCTGTATAGAAGGACTTTGTCTGGCAAGCAGATAAAGGTGTACCCTGAGCAGACCACTGATAAGAAAGTGGTAATTAAATGGTACAGGTGTAACAAAATTGTTATGTAAAACATTTAGTGGTTCATCAGACAGTCAAACTAATGTGTATAATTTGCATTAAGCTCCACACTTCTAATAATTTGAGCTTTAAGTCCCAAGCTCATTTCACCTTAAACGATTTGCTGGAAATATTCCTACTTTGGTTTTAGGTTAATATGTTTCTGCCAAAGGAATAAAAGAAAAACTAGGCAATTTGTCAGAGCTTTACAGACAAGTTTTATGCAGGAAAGTAAAGGGCTTAGTAAAGCCCTGAATCATGGCTCTCCTTCCTTAGAATTGCTGAGTAACTTCCTTTGTTGGGTTTGTATAATACTGAGATAATGAAATGATTTTAATGGAAAAGATGTTCAAACTTCTCAGTTCTTGTACTAACTGCTTCCCAGCAAGCTTCATTCACATGCCATCATAGTAATTTCTTGATTAGGCCTAAACTTCTTTGTGCCTTGAATCTTAAATTTTGCATCTAAATTACAGATGCATTTTAGACAGATAAAATGTTCTATCACTTTTTGCTGAAGTAAAGTATGTGAGCTTTTAGAGAAGATGTTGAGCTTTTAAAGAAAAAAAAAGGCTAGAACCTCTTCTTTTGTTAAATTTTTTGGTATACAAACATTGGTGAATAGTATAGTATTATTAAATGAAAGAAACAAAATCTTCAAAACAAAAAAGGACTGAACTGTGTTTAAAATCTGTAATTAGAGAATAGAAAATAGTGAAAATTATAGCTATTCTTTTTCAGCCCTTCTCAAAGGAGTAGAAAGGTTGGAGTATTTCAACAACAAAAGGCTTGGTTTTTTTCAAACTTTATGAATGGTTAGCATCAAACTTCATAATGAAGTGTAAAACTGAGGTGTTTGCTTGTAGTATTATATTTTTACAGGGTTGAACTTAAACCAGGACCTGCTACTGCAAACACTATGACAGGGAAGGGTGTTCCAGAAGAATTTTTCCACATAGGTTCCTTGATCTACATGAAGGACATTGCACAGAGGCCATATTGCCATTTTACTTCTTTGAACATCCAAATGATCTTAAAGAAGAGAGGAGGGAGTAGACTGGATAGTTAGATTCATAAAGATCACATCTTGAAGACAGTTGCCCATTTTTCCCCTTTACCACTACCAGAGGGTTTGAAAAGGTAGTGTTTGTTGGGAATCTCTTGTCTCTTTTTGCATTCCTTTTTGGTGTCTGTTCTGCAGCCCAATAGTTACACCTGTCCAACAGCTAAGGGATATCAGTCTCCATGATACTTACATAAAATTCTTTAGAAAGGGAAATCCAGACTGGAAGAGATATAATTACTAGGATGACAAAGGGGCCAAAAAGCCCCCTGAGGTAAGGAAAGCAATGGATTTTTTTTAACTTAGCCAAATATGGGGATACATAAAGTACATTCTACATGTTAAAGAGTGTGATCATCATGTAAATTAAACAACACTGCAGAAAGCTGGGAATAGAATGACCATATGCAATGCAAAAGGCTCTAAACCTCAGAGATAAGAGATTTTCTTTTGAAACAACCTAATGGTAATAGCAAGAGGATCAAAACAAAATACAAAAAAAACCCAACAAAACAAACAAATACCCAAATAAACAAAAAACAAACAAGCCCCCCAAAACAAACAAACAAACAAAAAACCACCAAGAAAACCACCCCAAGCCAAAAAAAAACCCCCACCCCAAACCAAAACTAAAACCAAACACTACTCGTATTTAAGTTGGAGATTATGAGTCATTAAAAGGCCTCTAATACTGGAAGACTGCTTTTGTCAATCCTGATTTAATCCTCTGCCCCCAAAAGAAAATGTGTTTTGCAGAGTGGAAGAAGCCATGAGGCAAACAGCTGCACTCAGTGTAGACAGAAAATCTACCTGGCACCATCACTGCTGTGGATCAAAGAATACTGGTGGCACTGGTGGGATCTGCTCAGCCAGCAGGTCAGGCAAGATGAGCATGTAATCAATAATAATGGACATGACTAAATCACCTCCCCCTGCTCAGCCAGGAAATCTCTTCCTGGCAGATTTTAGGCTTTATGGCATTTTTAAGAAGCAACATGCCATTCCAGTTACTCAAAATTTCATCAAATGAAGACAACCATTTCTTTTTAAGAGATAAACATTTAAAGTGCCACCTGTCTATAATTGTCCATATATCACCAATCACAACATGTTAGCACAGGCAGTGGCAGACTAATCATTTACTGATAGCAAGGAAAAGCAAAAGGCCTTAAAAATATTTTTCATGAGAAGACTTAACACAGCAATTAATAAAGACAGAGGAAAATATAGCAAATCAGACAATAATTTTTAACTGGAAGCATGTGCAAACTGGTTGGGTTTTTTTTTTTTCCTTTTCTCTAAAATTCTCCCAGGAAATGTACATTTCTACTGGCTAGGAGGGATGAGCCTTAAGGGATAATCAGGCTTACATGAGACCCAGATTTTCAGTAAAGTAAGAGAGAGAGAGAGATTTCTGGTTATTGCTAAGCAGAAGAGCCCAGTGGAAAGGTTTGTTTTGTAAAAATCATATATCTTATGCTGTCTCCATAATTTTCCATTACTAGTCACTCTCAGCATTAGAATATATTTAGACAAGGGGGAACCAGTATCACTCTATATGGATCAATTACATGAATTATTAAATGAAAAGGTATAAAATTGATGCATTTTTAAATGATAGACAATTTTTCAAAATTAATTTCCTGAAGCATCTCAGGCATTCAAAACTATTTTTTTATGCTCTTCTTTCTGTTGTTTTTTGAATACAGATGTTACAGATTTTCAGTCCCAGGTGGAGGCAATTCCAGCTTCTAAATCAACACAACCCTAGATTTCCCAGGCTTAACTTTATTGTTCTCTGTTTTATACTGATAATTCTGGTTTGAAAGTTATCTTTGTCTGCATTTAATGTGCCTACCCTGCAGGGTGTACTTATCATAATTATCATACAATTGGAATCAGAGATTATAAGGGTAAATGCCTGTAAGGGACTTGCTGGGATTTAAATGTTGACTGTCCTGTTATTTCATGCCAAGCTTAGGAGCATTGTGTGCTGCCTTGCTAAGGTCCCTTAATGATCACTGTTCTAACAGTGTGAAACTGCCTTCTAAATAGGTATAAAATGCTCCCAGTTGGAGGCATCTCTTTACAATCATTCAATTCCATGCCAAAGTCATATAGATTCAGTGGAACACAAACACATTTTTGAGGGGTTTTTTTGTTGTTGTTTTGTTTGGGGTTTTTTGTTGTTTTGTTTGTTTTTGGGGTTTTGTTGTTGTGGTGCTTAGGGGTTTTTTTTTCCAAAGATTGAAGCTGAAAATACAAAAATATGCATGAATTAAAACAGAGGAAAACATTTGTAGTTCTCAGAAGGATAGCAGAATCCTTAACTTGATCTTGCATGAGGGGCTAGAAGGACTGCAGAGCTTTAGACTTTGCCCAATAACTAGGAGATAGAAAACATCTTGGACTCTCTCTGATAACTCTGATTGAATTAATGTGCAATTATATTAAAAAAGGATTTTTCATCCTACTCCTAATGGGTCCATTTACCCATGTGTGTGCTTTTACTGAAATATGAAAACAGTAATTTGTTTTGGTAAATAATTTAACCTTCTGTAAATTATTTTCTTTTGAGTAGAAAAAAGAGACAAACTAATTGTATATAATAACATATTCAGGCATGACATAATCAAAGAACACCACTTAGGATAAGAGTGGGAATTGGGAATGGAGGGTGGCCCATGACATTCTGTACAAAAAATGAAACACAAAACCTTTTAAAGTTTCAATTTGCCTCACAGTGCAACATATTTAAGTCCTTCAAGACTTTACAGGCTGTAGTTTACTGGACCTTGCCATCTGCCACTTGCTGAAGTATTTCAATAGAAGTATTTCAATAAATCTTTTTCAATAAGTATTTCATTCAATTGTAACATGAAGGAACTTGTACGTATTTACATCAACTTTTTTGTTTTCTTGTTTGTTAAAGCATATAATAGGTTGCACACATAAAAAAATTCTGTGATAGCTTTAGTTTTGGACTTTGCTATTATGGACTCCAATGTTTCATAAATAATGTGAAATCTAGGTGTTGCCTGAGAGATACAGCAATAGCTGAAAGCTGATATCTGTCAGTGAGGCTACAAGAAATATATTAGGAACATTTACTGATTTTCTTTGTTAAAGAACAAAAAACCAGGAAAATAAAATTATAAAACTGCCTTACCAACCATACTATTTAAGAGTATAGATCTCTTGCCTCTGCCTCAGATCTCAAAATAATAATAATAAAAAAAGTTACTGAAGCTTGAAACTTTGTTCTAAAGGTGAAAAAAAACACCTATCTGAAGTTTACAGAAAGGACATCTAAAAGAACACCTACAAAACTGTAACAATTTTGCTGTTGAAAAGAATGAGTCAGTAATTTCTTCTACAAGTGCATGAGGCCCTGTTTTATTTGTTGTCCTGCACTGCCAGTGCATAGTGCCAGTGCCCTGCTTGAAGAGGAGGTTAGTCCATGACCTTGAACAGGAGAGGCTCTTTACAGACTAAACAGATACCAGGCAGTATAAGAAAAATTTCAACTTAGCCTTTCACACATTGTGCACAACATTTCCATCTCCTTTTGGGTCCCAAATGGAGACAATTCTTTGGGCACTGTCTGTTCCAGCAATCATCAACTCCTTTATCACACCTCCACTTAGCAGATCATCATGACTAGTAGAAATGCAGCAGATTTCTGGACATCTAAAAAACACAGGCAAATGGCCAGGACCCACATTCTTGCCGGTGTTGGCAGCTGTACCAATCCCTTTCCTCAATTTTCCAGCTCCTAAGGACTGAAATCCCAAAGACTTTGCTCCTATGGGAAAGTCAATTCTTACTTTTAGGCATGAGATCACATTTTCTCTTAAAGATTTTCATATTTTTTTAATGTTCTCCTTCCACTCTCTCTTCTTGCTGCCTCCCCAGGCACATTGGAAATTCATAATATGAACTGGAGGTGCTCCCACCTTCAATTTTCATTCTCCTTGTGGTCTGAACTTAACTGATGAGGGAACAGAAATGTTGATGCAGCCTAGGTTCACCTGGAAGGGAGAAAGCAGCCAAGTGTCTTAGCCCACATAAGCTTCTAAGAGGTACTGGAATTACTCAGTAGCCAAAATTTTAGGGAACAGATAAAGGGAAAGACAAATTAACCAAACACAAACATGAGATGTGTTGAGCCTGGCCTACCCAAAAAAAACCCAACCCAACCAACCAACCAAAAAACCCCAAAGCAACACAAAAAACCTACAACCAAACAAAAAAAAAATCCAAACCAACACCAACAAAAACAAACAAAAAACCCCCCAAAACAAACAAAAAACCAAAACAAACAAGAAAATTGCCTTCCTAATAACATATTAATGGCAAACTAGAGACATTTCACACCCAGTCCTTTCAGCTTATATGTTTTCATAACTATTAGGAATGCAAAAGATTGTTTCTTCTTCTTTCAAGAAAAGTGGTCCTCATTTTTTTGTTTTTATTTTTTCTTTTACCTTAATTCTCTGTGTTAACCTTCAACTATGTGTTTCCAGTCTGTCCCATTCTTCTCTTCTGTCTTCAGTTTTATTCCTGACAATACCAGGTGTCCAAATATATGCCAACCTTCTAATGTTCAGAGTCCAGCCCTGATGTTTTAGCATCTCAGTGTTGCAGTGGAGCTACAACTGTATCTCAGAACAGGGTTATAAAAGAGCTGTATCTTGGGTACAGGGGTGTCTTGGTTTGCAAAGACAAGTATCTGCCAGGGAAAGCTGGAGTTTCCCCTAGAATGGGGAATGCAAACCCCTCACCTCCCCCCACCCCCCGCCAAATTATAATTTTGCAATCAAGGGCTTTCAGGCAAAGATTTGGGAATAGGAATAACAGTTCTTTACTAGGAATACTAACAATACAAATGTAGTAGGAAACAAAACCACCCAACCAAACAAGCAAACAAACAAACAATTTTGGAGAATGTTTTAATGTTCTCAGAGTCAGAGCTACAACCTGACACCCTGTTGGTCAGGATGTTGGAAGCAGTCCAAAAGTGAGTCCTCCTGGAGTGGCAGATGTGGTTCTGGTGGAGTAGAGATGATCCTGTAGAACAAGGGTCCAGTGATGGTGAGAAGGGGTCCAGTCTTCCTCCAGGAATCCAGTGAAGCCAGATACCTTCTGTTCCTGTGTCTCAGTTTTTATTTAGGTAGGAATGGTTGGCTCCCCCCACTGCATGGAGCATCTCACATGATGTAACATGGATGTTCTACTTTGTTGATGTGTGCTTTTAGGGGTGTCTTAATGGTCCATTAGCAGAAAATATTCCCCTGGAGGGAGGACAGGTGGTGAAAGAGATAAGAAACACTGCACCACCTGGTTTAAGCAGTTGGCCCATTATCAGAAGGCATCCTCCCCTCCCCCCCCAGATTTACAAGAGATAAAGTAAAACATCTCCCTAACTGCTTTTAACAAATGAAATAGCATACACACCCCTGGCTCCACAACCCAAGACAAGGAGTCCAAATTAACAATGCATCACAATGCTGAGAACATTGGCATGGTTTAAATCCTACCCATCTATAAATCTTACCTAGTGAAAATAATTTTCCTTCTCAAGTTTTTTCACTCCAAAGAATCTAGAAAACAAAGCTCTACTTCACACAGCCCTGTTTTGTTTTCAAAATGAGAGCAGATATTGCTTTTGACTTCCAAAAAGACAAAAAAAAATACGTTTCTGGTGTTTGATGCACAATTTTAAATAGTCTGAGTTTACTACAGTCTTTCAGGAAAGCAGAAAATCTAATTTCTGTTTTCTTTTAAGATTTAATGCATTTCAGTCTTCAGCATTTCCACATAAATACTTGTAAGTGTGATTGGGGTTTCCTCAGTCACCACTGCTGAAGACGATTACTTCTACTGGTGGAAGCAGAGGAAACAGGAGGTACCCAGTGCAGAGCTTAGTTAGAGCATGCATCACAGCTTTTCTTGTTGTTTCTCTTTGGCACAGATGCTTTTTTTTTTGTTTCTTCATGGCTGTTTTTCTACAGGAACTGGTTTAGAAAGAGAAACCAGATAATGGCTCCACTTTCCCCAGAAACTGACAAGAAGGTTGCTATGTGAACCACTGGCTGCTCCATCTTTATTTTCAATGCTTTTGAAGGATCCTTATTATCCATATATATGCTGGTTTCCTCTGAAGAATCCACAAAAAAGTATTATTCAACATGGCATGAGCAGTTAGGCTTTATCATACCATATGACAGGAGTTTCTGTTCCAAACCTAGATCCCTTACGATGTGTATGAGAGACCATAATTTTCACACTTAGCCAATCTTCCATTAAAAATACTCTAAACCATTCCATATTAATAACTTATATTTTAAAAAAAAGCTATCTGAAGGGAAGCTGGACAAAAATAAATCTATTCATATATAGTGTGTGCAGGGAGGCACAAGAAATAAATGTTGTATTGCTTCATTTGTGATAGGCAAAACTGAAGTTAAATCAAACTGTCAAAAATTAAAATTACCCCTCCTAAAGTATGCTTGTGTGCATCCTTTATACTGTCAGCATCTAAGCGGGGTATCAGCTCTTCGGTGTAGGAAGAAAAAGAGAGGAACAAAACCAGCAAGCCACCAATTTAATGATTGCTTTTATGTAAATATATGAGCATGTGCACTCATGCATAAGAGCATACACAGAGTGATAACAGCCTCTATACCTATCACATAGACAGAGATGATGTCATTATTATCCATCTGCACTTAAAATGTACTTTCCATTAATAGAGATAAGCTTCTTCCAGACTGACAGCTACATTACAGCTCTTGCCACAACAGTGTAATTGTTTCCAAAGGTAAATTACAAGCCAGGCCCTGCAGGGATTTCTGTTTATAACTTCTGATACCCAAATTTTTTTTCTAATCTTAAGGTTAATTTGTGAGCTTAAAAGAGGTAAAGATGTGTTTGGTTGAAGTAGATTTGCACTCTTGTGCAAGTTTTATTTCTGAGTATCACCTTGTATAGATCTTTTTATTTTAATCTACATTGGTAGATTAAATCCCTTTTTATTTTAATCTACATTGGTATTAGGGAGTTTATTAGGTTTCAAGAAAAGATTGCCTGAATTCCAATAAAAGTTGTGACATCCTACTGCTTCGTGATATTCATTAATTTGCTTTTTTAAATTTCAAACCAACCATTGTATCTAGCAAAGAAATAATTGTAAACCAGAATTAAGAGAGTTATTGTAAACATAAATATAATACCATATTATGTCAATTTGCATGGCAAAAAGGAATACAGGAACTGTTACAAAGTCAGGAATAAGGTTCATTATTTGCAAGATGTTATCTCTAAACTTTAATTGATTTTTAAAATTAATCCACATAGTTTCATATCCTTTTCAACCCTGCTTTCCATTAGTATTCTATCTATGAAGTTTGCTGCAGAAGTTCTTTGTGAATCTATGTATGTTTTCTATTCGAGGCCTGAATAAATACATTATACTGTATGGAATATTCATGGGAAGACTTTCAGGATTCTATTAGAAAAAAAGAGAGTTAGTAATTCTGCACAGTCAGAGAGGAAATCTAGAACTTACTCTTTTATTGTTACACCAATCACTCTATACCATTCTATCTATATAAATACAGTGGACAGACTGTACTAAATTGTTAAAGAATAACACTCAAAAAATTCACTAATGATGCACCCACTTTTTTTTTTTTAATCTGAAAAACTGCAATTGTCACCCACGCTCTGAGTGAATCCCTGCAACAGCAACCAAAAACCTACCCACCTGGACAAAGGAGACCTCACTGCATGTCCCCAGCTGGAACTGGCTACCTAAATCCATTAGGAGCTGGATAATAAGGTAACACTTAACTCAGAAAGCAATAAATGCTCCTCCCCCACTTCCCCCCCAAAGGAGGAACACTGTGCTCGGATCTGCAGCACAATATGGAAACTGCAGGCTGGGGAGAGGAATTGCTAGATATGGGATCCAAGCTGTCAGCAATGATTACGGTGAGCTTTCCATTCCCAGGGGTCATCTGAACTGGCTGGATGAGCAGGGCTGAGCTGTGATTTGTGTGAGGTCTGTGTTTGCAGGGCAGGCATCACTGGCCACAGGCTTTATTTGTCCTGCCAAGAAAATCAACTTTAGGTTGTGTGTCAGTGACTGCTGTGATCTGCTTGAACAGCCACCATGCCCATCTCTCCAGGCATCCAGAAAAGTATGTAGTGGCTGACGAGCGAGTAAAACACAGATGAGCTCTGCATCTCCTGAGTCAGTGACTCAGCCCACAAAAGACTTAAGAAAAATTTTTTTTCACCCTTAGTGAACAGAGGCCCAGAGCCAAGACAAAGGAAGAATATCTCAGCCTGTTGCTCACAGGAGACTGAAACCAAGACTAAGGAGTCACAGGGGACCTAATCCAGCATTGCAATGGATTACATTTTGCTAACTGGCAGTGTCTCCCTTAATCACTGTAGAAAATATTCAGCCTCAAACTTGCCATTCAGCAAAACAGTGAGGAAATCACGTCATAAAGCCTTCTCTGCTCCCTGCTCTCTGTGCCTTAGGCATTTCAGCTGGGGTAAATGCACAAATCAATACAGGTGCCCATCGTTTGTCTATCTTTCCCAGCAGACCCGTCAGTTCAAACTCTGATAAGCCGAGCATCCCAGCCTAACTGGTGTGCACTTTGCCAGGCTTCACCCTGGTAGCTGCCCACATCTGAGCTAGTCATTCTCAGGCCCCTTTACAATGACTGTCAAGGAACAGAAGAGGACCTCTATTTTGGTCCAGTGAAACGTATTTTGTAAGCTCCCATTTTCTTCCAGTGACTACCATAGGATGTTGAGCTACAGCCAGCTGAGTTGTGTGCATTAAAGTCTAATTTTAGTGTTTTTACTAGCCAGTTTAAGTGTTTTTTCTGTTCAATATGCAAATGTCAAAGGCATTTATTCTTCAGTGTTAAGCTAACTGCAGACAGGCAACAGTGATGCTGAATACAGTGCTGAGGATGAAAAACTAGCTCAATATCATAAAGCCAGGTGTTAAAACATTGCAGCTAAAATACTTAAGTCTGCCTCTTTGTTTCTACACTACTCAGTTCCTCATGTTTAAAATAGTGACAATGCACTTCTCTACCTCTCAGAAAACTTTTGAGTATAATTTTATAAGGAGAGAAAAATAAAATTTTACAAAAATGCAAAAAAACCCAAAAATATTGCACTGCTAAGTAGAGATAGCCATTCCTTATTTACAAGTCTACCTGCTTTTCCTGAATTACAATTAAACTCTTTTCAATCTACCATAATTAAAATGGTTTTTAAGAGGATGAAAATATAACTAAATTTATTTTTATTCTATTTTTATTATATTTGATCTGAACAAGCATTCAAACCCAGCTCCTCAAAGGTATCGAGATGGATAATTCATTCTGAAATCAGTCGGAGCTTTATTTGTAGATCCAGGCCCAAGGTATTTTTTGACCCCTTCAACAGAAAACCAACTTAATAATTAGTAATGTCTTATGTAACTGAAATGCGTTGAGAACTAGAAAATATTAACTATTTTGAAGTGTACCATTTTTTGTTCCTGATTAGATTCACTGATTGGTTTGCATCAAATTATGCAAGGTATTTATATTTACCAAGTCCAAGTATAGGCACACTTTCAGGGTTTCTGCA
Organism: Rhadina sibilatrix; assembly: GCA_013400275.1. Classification (NCBI taxonomy): domain Eukaryota; kingdom Metazoa; phylum Chordata; class Aves; order Passeriformes; family Phylloscopidae; genus Rhadina; species Rhadina sibilatrix. The sequence continues at coordinate 218,516 of VWYO01001796.1, read as the reverse complement.
ATATCAGTTATCTGCTCCTAATACCTTCACCAACACCTGCGATGGAGAGGAGAGATTGAGTGATATGTACAAGGTCACAGTACAGCACAGCTTTTCCATGAGTTCTTACACAACAAGACTTTTCAATGGGCAGAATGGCATGGTTTTCTTAAAATACACATTATTTTCCCTACTTTGGTAGCAATGTGTCAGAAATCAGGATCAGATTAACTAATTGTGCCTAATTAAAAAATGTTGCTAAAACAAACAAAGGTGGAATGCTGCCCAGGAGCTGAGTAGTTGCACAGCACCAGGGGCACAGAAAGAGAGAAAACGGGACCATGGAAGTCATGCCAGTAGCTACTTCTGTGGAGAAAAATGGGAAGAATTCAGAAGAAGGATGAGAACATACTCCCATGAGAAAAGATAGCATCTCAGGCAACAGGAAGATAATATCTATTTCTGTGTATTAGATTCATCTTAATGGAAAGAATCAGAATCCACTGCAGTTTTCCCCCCATAAATTTCCATTATCCTCCAGTAAGAGGATCTTAGATCTACAGGTTTTTGAGGTACTGTATTCCTACTTATTCTCAATTGTTCTGTATGTTAATTTCAAGTTCTAGGTGTGATTTCATCATCTGACATTTATGTTTCCTTTTCAGAAGAATTTTGGAATATTTCCTTTCCTCTGGAGCTGCCAGTTCAGCAGACTTCAAGGTAAAAGGTGAGTGCCTCTGGCACTCTCCAGAATAAGATCAAATACAGCTGTTTAATTAAAAAACAAAGAGAAAAAGTATAGACAGAAAGAAACAAGGTAAAATAAATTCATAAAATGCTTTGCATATTTTACAAAACTTCACAAATGATACAGATGTTTCTACAGTCATAATGGGATCTGATTCATCTGGAGCATTTTGGCAAGTTCTCCTAAATTCATGGATTTAAATTTTGCACCCATTTTCTCCAGGATTCTAGTAAATTTACTGCCCTTACAGATTGAAAAAACAAAAAGAACTTTCTGTTCTTTTGAAACCTTTCCCTCTTCTGTGTCTCAAAGAAAATTAGGATTACCAATATTTTCCAAGTTTTTCTCAGAGGTTTCCTTGAATTGTCAGGAATAATAGATTGGCCTCACAGGTCAACTTCATTCTCACTCAAAGTTTAGGAACCCTGTAGACTAAGATAATAAGAAAAAGTAAAACAGCACTCTTTAATCACACACAAATCACAGTTTCATGTTCAAACATAACTAGGTCATTTCCTTCCAAAAAAAAGATAGATTTGGCATATGGTACTTTCCAAAACAAGTCCACTGCTCTATTCACTAGTAACTGCCCTTTTTGTTTTACTACTGGCAGTTACAAAGGCCAAATGATTTCAAAAGTGACTAAGAACTAACTGATGTTTTGGAAGAAAACATAAGATGGCCTCTTGATTTGGTCCAAATGCAAAATATCTGCTTTGAAATGGCATTGCTTTTACAACTTCTTTAATAAAGGAAATGGAAACCACCTTGCAATGTATCCATTACTCTTACCAGAAATTCTTATCCTAAATGACTTCCTTTCAATCTTGATTAAGTCAGTTAAATTCTAACTCATGATATTAAGTCAGGTATAATGCTGATCTGAGACTTTCAATAGTGCAGTTGCTTCTACAAAGCATTGGAAAATGCTCCAAAAACTCCTAAGCTCTTCTGGCAGTCAAGCCTACTGTAGCAAATAACTCTTGGTCTTTGAACACATACAAAACATGTATGTTTCAAATCCCCCTTCTTTGACAGGGAAATGTGTTGGGGGAAATATACATCACAATAATATTTATTGAAATATGTTTTATTAGACTGTTGTTATTAAAGTATGACAGCATTATTAAGCATTAATAAAAGCAGATACTTGCAGGTAATTGCCTATCTGGTGCTGCTGTTCCCACCACGTGGGCACACAGTGTCACACAGACACTGCAACACAGTCACTGTCACACACACACTGTCACACACTCACTGTCACACTCTCACACACACACTGTCACTGTCACACAGACACTGTCACACTCACTGTCACACTGTCACACATTTACTGTCACACATTTACTATCTCACTGTCACTGTCACACAGACACTGTCACACTCACTGTCACACTGTCACACATTTACTGTCACACATTTACTATCTCACTGTCACTGTCACACAGACACTGTCACACTCACTGTCACACTGTCACACATTTACTGTCACACATTTACTATCTCACTGTCACTGTCACACAGACACTGTCACACACTCGTTCTCACACACTCACTGTCACACAGACACTGTCTCACTGTCACTGTCACACACTCACTGTCACACACTCACTGTCACACTGTCACACACTCACTGTCACTGTCACACTGACACTGTCACACAGACACTGTCACACTCACTGTCACACTGTCACACAGACACTGTCACACTGACACTGTTACACTGTCACACACTCACTGTCACACAGACACTGTCACACTGTCATACAGACACTGTGACACACTCACAGTCACTGTCACACACACACAGTCACTGTCACACAGTCACTGTCACACTGACACTGTCACACACTCACTGTCACACTGACACTGTCACACTGTCATACAGACACTGTGACACACTCACAGTCACTGTCACACACAGTCACTGTCACACAGTCACTGTCACACTGACACTGTCACACACTCACTGTCACACTGACACTGTCACACTGTCATACAGACACTGTGACACACTCACAGTCACTGTCACACACAGTCACTGTCACACACTCACTGTCACACTGACACTGTCACACTGTCATACAGACACTGTGACACACTCACAGTCACTGTCACACACTCACAGTCACTGTCACACAGTCACTGTCACACTGACACTGTCACACACACCATCACTCCCACTCACCCGTGTGTTGCCCAGCCCAGCTGCTGGCTGCCCAGGGGAGCTGCCCTGTGTGACAGTGACCCCTGGGCAGGTGTGCAGGGTCCCTCACAGCTGCCCCAGCAGCACGGGCACACCTGGTGTCTCTGGGGGTGCAGCTGCCAGAGGCACCTGGGATGGGGACTGACCTGCACAGCCCTGGTGGCACTGACATGGCCTGGGGGCTTTGCACACGTGACACAGCCTCTGGGGCTTTCATGTCTTGAGAAGGCAACAGGATAACAAGTTTTCAATCTATCAGCATTCGGGAGGTTTTCACCTTTGCTCTCAGCATGTACTTTTCCTCTCTTCAGGCTGCTCTGTTCTTGCCCATGGATGTTGATAGGGCCTACTCACATCCACTTAATGGCACATGAATGTGTGTGCTGACTTCAGTCTGTTCTCCTCCCTCTAGCTGTGTCTCTAGTTATCCCTGTAAATTTATTAAAACAATTAACACACTAGCAGAGATTCAGTATACTTTAGAGACTGGGAGTAGGGGAACAGGACTGCCAGTCTCCTTACTTTATTCTTATTCACATCTGAAAGAAGTGTCAGTAAATAAAACCTCAAAATCTTGGTGGCAAGTGTTGTATTATAAGAGACACAAAAATGTCTCTTGTTTTACATACACAGCCAATTACACTGTTTGTAATTAAGAAAAACTGAGTCCAAGCCCCAGCTGGTGTTTGACACAGTTGCCAAAGTGGATTATCTGGCCCACTGATAAATAAATGTTGCAGATAGTTTCCCCAGATAGTAATCTGAAATTATTGCCCTGAAAACTGTGGAGCTGATAATGTGAAATGAACAAAAATCCTTGTCTGAAACCAAAGCACAATGTGTTTTCTTGGGAGAGGATGTGACAGCTCGAGTCTTTAATATGACTGCACCAGGCCACACTATCTTCAGTCTTTCCCTTCTCTATCCATTTCCAACCTATGTAACTTTTAGAGTTTCATAACCAGATATGTGGATTGTAGCATGAGCAAAGAAATGAGCAATGAAATTTGATGCCCATCATCACAGAATGGACAGGATGGTGTTGGCTCTTCCATTATGACAGCAAACAAAATTCAATTACTGTTTGGATATGATCAGTTATTTCCAAACTACCTTCCAAGTCTATTTGCTCTCTTGGCATGAAAAGAGCAACTCTACAGAAAGGATGTCAAGTATTTCTATGGTAAAGAGTGAAGGCAGGAAGAGAAGAAACAGAACCTTAAGAAGAGGCACTGAAGAACAGTAAGACCATTTTGGGCCATAGTTTTGCTGTGAAAAGCCCCTAAAGTGTGACAAAGGAAGTAGTATCAGAACAGATCCCAGATGGAGCTGAAAAGGCTATCAGCTGTGCTTTGCAGACGCTCTGCAGAGCCCAGAGAGGAAAATGCCTTGCAGCTGGTCAGTGAAAAAAATCACTGCCATTTTCGTGTGAAAATGTCACCAATATTCTATCACTACCATCTCAATTTACATGCATAACAAACTTTCTCTGAGCCTTTTCAATTAAATCAGAGAAGAAAAGCCTGTGAAAAAAAGCATTCACCTTTACATTCGTGTACCGATGCATTTTAGAATCTGACTATTCAGTAGCACAAGTCCATAAGCCTACTCTATTTTCCTATGGAAATACCTTTAATCTTTATTTGTTAGTTGATATAAAGTAGCAAATATCGAGTAGAGGTATGCTTACACTTATAAGCTTATAGAAATCTTTCACGTGGTGGTTTCCATGTAGCTTTTGAACTCTGAACATTTGAAGTACTGATTTTGTTATGGGAATGATGAATCAAGAAAATAGTGGGAATCCAGACAACGGTGGAGAAATGCAGGTGCTTCTCTCCTTTTTACTTTGAGAACAGGGAAGGAATTGGATTGTAGGTTATTTTAAGGTTATATAACCTGGTATACATAGACAAATCTATACTTATTCACATCACTATATGTAAGCACATGAAACTAAAAGTCTCAAGATCTTTTGAGAACCTTTTCAAAAACTAGTGAATATTATACTTTTCTGTCTGCATATGAAAACTGTGGATATATAAGCATACTATTTTATCTGACTTGACATTATGAGATGTGACTGTTAGAAAGCTACCTGGGCTATAACTTAGAACCTGGAAAAAATTCACAACATTATTTACTGTAATGAATTTCTGTGGAAAGCAATGCTAGAAAAATGAACTGAAGGCACCATTAAGCAAGAGGTAAATAAAAAGGTAATTTAGCAAGGTCATTTATTTAGCAAGTAGAAGCAGACATTGTTGCCTCTACTTTCTACTTCCTGCTGGCTCCAAAGAAGTTGAATACTTTTCCAATTGCTTCTATTAGGCAATTATTGGGGAGATACTGATGCCACCATGCTCAAACAAGCTCTGATGCAGTGGCATCAGATGCCATGACCCATCAAGTCCAGATTTTAACCTCACAAGCCAGTGCCACCATTCCCATCCTCCTGATTGCAGAAATAGGTTCAATATTCACATGACCCTGGCAGCAGTAATAACTGTGTGATGTGAAAACTTTGTTTCCTGCTTTTCTGGGGTTTGACCGTATTTTTCACCACCTTTGTACTTCCCTTTTTGGGAAGTACCCTCAGTCCCAAAGGAACAGCCTGCTGATAGTTTACCACCATTAGTACCAGTTTCACTATGCCTCTACCTCAGCACTCCCTGCCTCATGTATTAGCACTGGTACTTTTGCACTGTTGACCTTTGAGGATTTTAATCCCCAAAATACCACTGGACCCCCCCTTATCTGCAAACTTGGCCATCTTTCCCATAATTCTTCTTAAACATCTGTTGACACACAAAACCTCATGACACTACTTGTGTGTTTTTCAGCTCTTTGATGTGCCACTGCCACAGCCAGTGGTTTCTCACATGGTGTCCAGTGATTTTCTCCGTCCCACTGTGTTAACTCAGCAATTAGGTCCAATTAGTGGTCTAATCACTTATTTGCAGATATTTAAAATAATTACTTGTAAACAATAAGATAATCTACTTTGTGTATATATATACATATACTTCATAATGTATTTCTATCTGCAGTGGGTTTCAGACTCCTCCATTGTGTGGAGCACTGAACTCTACAGAATCAAAGGATGGATAAAATTGGAAGGGCCCACAGTGGATCCTCTGGTCCAGCCTTCCTGCTCAAACAGGGTCATCCCCAAGCACATGGCACAGGGTTGTGTCTTGATGGTTCTTGAATATCTCCAGTCAGGGAGGATCCACAACCTCTCTGGACAATCTGTTCCAGTGCTCAGTCACCTGCAAGCTCTTTCTTATATTCAGGTGGAACTTCCTGTGCATCAATTTCTTCCCCTTTCCTCTTGTCCCATTGCCTGGCACCAGCAAGAAAAGCCTGGCTCCATCCTTTTAACACCCTCTCTTCAGATACTGACATTCACTGATGTGGTTGCTCAGCTGATTCTTGAGGCTGAGCACACCAGTCCCCTCAGCCCTTCCTTATGAAAGAGATGCTCCAGCCCCTTACTCATCTTTGTTGTCCTCCACTGGACCTGCTCCAGGAGCCCAAAAGTGGAGCAGAGCCTTAGATGTGGACTCACCAGAGCTGAGTATAGGGCAGGATCACCACCCTTGTCCTGCTGCCAGTGCTCTTCCCAATGCACCCCAGGACACCATTGACCTCATGGCCCCCAGATCACACTGCTGGCTCAGGGATGGCTTGTTGTCCACAGGATCCCCAGGTCCTTCTCCACAGAGCTGCTTTTTGGGAGGTCAGCCTCCAGCCTGTGCTGGTGCAGGGGGTTATTCTTCCCCAGGTGCAGGACCGTGCAGTTGCCTTTGTTGAATTTCAGATGGTTCTGCCCACCTCTCCAACCTGTCAAAATCTTTCTGAAGGGCTGCACAGCACTCTGGTGTATCAGCCACTTCTCCCAGCTTTGTGTCATCAGTAAACTTGTTTCTAATCCTGTTTTATGTTTTATTGCTTTTAAAATTTACATCAGCTGAAAGAAAATTCAGGATAAATTAGAATATAGGGTTTGCTGAGAATTTTTTTTTTTTGTACTGAGATATGTACTTGTCTGCTGGTTCTACTGTTAGTATGGTATATAAGTTAATTGCACTCATATCATGATAAAGAGAGCAAGCTAATGTTCTAACATAGCAATTGCTTTTAAAAAAACATGTTTCAGAGAAACAGACCTCTCTGTAAACCTTGTAAGAATCAAATAATTCTTTCTCTACTGTCTTGCTCTGAAAAAGAAGATGACATTATGTGGCAATACAATGCATTTACCAAAATAACACAACATCCATGCTGGGACAGACTAAAAATCTGGTCAACTCAAATTTTTTACTAACAGGCAAATGATGTCTGCTTTTGCAAAATAATCTTGAAAACAACATAAACAAATGACAATTCCAGTGCACAGTCCTCATTTTCAACAATTTAAAGCTTAGAGACTTCCTGAGCCCAAGCTTGTGTTTATTGCTGTGTATGTTTATATGAAAAGGCATTGATGGAATTTTCTTCTCCCATGAATTAGCTCTTTTGGGGGTGGAATCAAATACTATCACTGTTTCAGCCTGTGCATAATATAATAATGTCATGTTTTCAAACTTAAATAGACAGTAAAGTGATCCTGAAAGGAGGACACTTAGTAAAGAATAGGAGGAAAAATTGTAAGAATTTTCTGCATACAATAAGGAATTTCAAAAGAAAATACCTTAGAGAAATAACACCAGAGAAGGTTTGGGTTTTGTAATTGTAATTTTTTTATCCCCAGGTCTTTGTTTGCTGCATTTATAATTGTACAACTGATTAGACAGAACAAAATATATCATTTAATGCTACTTACTTAATACAACATAATCCCACTCGTCTTTATTGATGCAACGTACTTTGACAGGAGGAAAACAGTGATTTATTTTAAAGTTATTTTTAAAATTATTATAGTGGCATTAGTAATTTGCCCCTGCAATACAAGAATGTACTGAGCATAAAAAGTGAAAAAGATGTATCCATGGGATTTTAGATTTTAGATTTTAAAATAAATATGCATATATATAACACAGAAGAAGAAAACAGATCCTTGGATAGCACGGCAAAGGGTCACAGAAACTAAGGAGGTTTATATTATATTATTGTTATCTTGATGACAATAATATATTACCCATTGCCCCACCCTCTATCCACACAGTTACACAGAGAAAGGTACTGAAATAATGTTATTATTATTACAAAGGGAAATACTCAGATGTAAAGATATTTAGAATACTATGGTGAGTTACTTGTACATCTTGTTTTTCTGAAATAATAGAAAAAAAAATCAAAAAATCTCTGGAGATGAATCCTGTTTATCACAGGATCACAGAACACTTTGGTTTGGAAGGGACCACTGGAAATCATCCAGTCCAACCCCCTGCCAAGGCAGGGTTGCCTGGAGCAGGTGGCACAGGAATGTGTCCAGGTGGGGTTTGAATGTCCTGGAGGGGAGAATCCACAATCTCCCTGGACAATCTGTTCAGTCCTCTGTCACTCTAAAGTTCTGCCTCATGTTGAGGAAGAACTTCCTGTATGTTAGTGTACAGCCTCTGCTCACCATCCTGCCAGTGGACACCACTGGAGAGAGTCTGGCACCATCCTCTTGGCACCCACCTTTGAGATACTTACATGCATTAATGAGATCACAAAGTGATAACTGTGCAAGTACCTGTACTGTAGCAATAGGAAAGATTTCTCCATGATTAGGGCAACTGAATAGTTTTTGCTCAACTTTTACCAGGTAGAGAGTAATTACTGAGACTCCCTTTCAAGAGGTTTGACTTGAAAATCAGATTCAAAGCTCTCAGCTCTCACAAGTATGACAACGTCAAAGGTAACCCTGCTCTGTGAAGAGCTCTGATGAGTCAGGTCAAATTTTGTATCTGAGATGACTTATTAGAGAAGATCTTCAAGTTTCCCCATATGCAATAGCAAAGCTGGTTAGTTGAGGTCCCTGACGTACCTTCTTTCTGACTGTTTGAATCTTTCTCCATAACACATTTTACTACCTACTCAGTTAAGCTGATTCAGCTCTGCATGTACATTCATGCTGTGAGCCAGACTAATGAAATCATCAGTATTAAAAAATAATAAACCCCTTTTGTCGATATTAAACAATTTCTGTTTGCTTCTCTCTTTCCATGGGCCAGCTTACAGCACCAGTTACACAAGCAGCTGAGGGTGCAGGGCTAGGAATGACTGATTACACGGTGAAAGGAGGCAAACTGGTGCAATAGTTTAGCACAGAGAAACCCACAGAGCACGGCGACACCTCAAGCTTAGCTCCAGCAAGGCTGGTATCCACACCGATGCCAATTAGCCCTAGTGGGCTCCAAGCAGTCAGATGTGGACACAGGTGCAGTTTGAGGTTAAAGCCTCTCATCCTGTCATTAGTTGCCTGGTTAAAGAGGCCAACCCCCTGCCAGGCCACAACCTCCTTTCAGGTAGTTGCAGAGAGTAATAAAATGTTCCCTGATCCTTTTCTCCAGGCTAAACAACCCCAGCTCCCTCAGTCACTCCTCATATGACTTGTTCTCCAGGCCCTGCACCACCTTTTTCTGGACATGCTCCAGCACTTCCTGAATTGAGGGGCCCAGAATTGGACAGAGGACTGAAGGTGTGGCCTCACCAGTGCCAAGTACAAAGAATAAAATCACTTCCCTGGTTCTGCTGGCAGCACTATTTCTGATACAAGTGAGGATGCCATTGGTCTTTTTGGCCACCTGGGCTCAGCCAGATGCCAACCAGCATCCCCAGGTTCTTTTTTGTTGGGCAGCTTTCTAGCCACTCCTTCCCCAGCCTGTACTGCTGCATGGAGTTGTTGTTACCCAAGGGCAAGACCCAACGCTTAGCCTTGTTGAACCTCATACTGCTGGTCTCAGTCACAATGTCTTGGAATCATTTATTTTACAACAGTTTCTGCTATAAAATAGGCAGTTATCACTTCTCTTTCTAGTAATTATTTTCAGTACTGCATCTATATCTATGATTTCTATAAGCATAATAATAATTTAACCAGCTGTTTTGCCTGATTTTAAAAGGTATGAGGTATCATTCCAGGAGATATGTTATTCCTTAAGTATCCTTTCAACCAACCAGTATAAAACACATAACCAGTTGAACCAAGGGATATTCTATCATATATAAATAAAATTTTGTTTACTATCATGTGTGTGGCCAACACCATATGACTCATTGTTCAATTAGCTGTTTGTTACCTGATATCTGTTCTAAATCTGCTTTAGTTAATTTACAGTTTTGCTTTGAAAAAAGATACAAGTTCCTGAATGTTAAAATAGGATCAAATGGTACTGTTGCCTGAAATAATGTACTATTGTACTAAGTACTTCAGAGAGGCCCCGTGATTTATTCTGTTCCCATGTACATTCACCCTACCATCATGGGCAGAAAAAGTCATTATTATATGATGAGTCATTATAGTTCTGTGATCACAGAGAACATTTTCTACAGATATTCAATATCCTTCCAAATTATATATTTCACAGAAGTAGGTCAAATTGAGCAGTGATTGAAGACTAACATTTCTGCAAGTATCCAACTATCCAGATTTTATCAAGATAATACTGTGAAGAAGTGCTCTGCATATTAAGAATGGCTTATCTTTTTGTAATAGAGATCTAAAACTGCTGTGGGTAATTCAAAGGTCTTGTCTTTTCTTTTATGACCTCTTTTTAAGTTCCTGCTCTTGTTCTCTTCAGGTGTTATTAACTCATGTTGTACAAGATCAAGGTAAGTTCTGAGTCAATGATAATGTTCACCAGTTCTACATTAGAGTGAGAGGAAAACAGCAAGGGAACTGAAAGTGGAAATTCCTGATCACATGAAATCTGCACATCACAGAAATGCACTTGCACTATGGAGCTGGGGAGTATCAAAGGGGCTACTAGTGCATGTCTGCGGACATCAGATTGGCATCTATTCCTTAGTTCTTGAAGAGATTTTTAATTTTCAGCTTTTGTTCCTGGTGAGCAAGGTCATAGGGGATCATATATTGTAGATTTGTGTCTACCTTTTATATTGCGCTTTACGTCATTGATTTTCCATTTTATTCACCACTCACATATCCTTCTAGAGATAAACCAGTCAATAATTACCACCTGTACCACAATGCTCATGCCAGTAGAAGTCTGCAGAGTACATTCAACAACAAATTATGACTGGGTGCCCCTGTCTTGGGAAGATGATGTTTCTGACTTCAAACAGAGGTCACTGACCTGCAGTGACATCTCATGCCAAAAAGGGAATTTGGTGTCTGAAGAAGATATAACTCTGGTCACCATTAATTGACTCAGAAGCAGCAGCTGCAGATGAAGGCTCCAGTGTGGAAGGTCATTAAAAAAAAATAAATCCTGTGAGCTTTTTGTAATAATGGTAATGCAATACAAGGAGAAAGAGAGGGTTTAAAATAGTACAGGAGAACAATAATAAGGTACCAGTTTGGCATGGCAGCTCAGCAAAATAAGTCAAAATTACAGGGCATTACCCACTGAACCATTACTAGATTTTTTGGTAGACGTATTAGAAGTGGCCAAAAAGAGAATTACCATTCTGTAGGAAAATCTGACATTTTGGAATCTGCTCTTATTATGATTAAAATGAAAAATCCAAATGTCAACATTTTCTATGATACACTTTTAGGGAAGTATTTCTTTTGAAATGTCAGAATTTCAGCACAAGTTTCTTGTTAACAATGTGAAATCATTAAACTATGAAAAATTTTTTATATATGTGTAGATAGATCTGCTATTATTTACAACACATGAAGTAGCAAGACATTATTCAGAGCAAACTAAAATGATTCATAGCATAAATGAAAGATGATGAAATCATAAAGAAATAGTCTTATCATGGTGAAGTGACAAGTTTTCTTGTGACAATACTTCAACTAGTTTCAGTAATTATGTGGGAATAATATTATGTTTAATAATATTGTCATATCATTTTGATCATTAAAATTTGTAAGTCTATTTTGTACAATCAAAGTCACAAGCACAGTGATTGCCTGATGTGATTTATTAACCGTTGACTCTGAGTCATTCAGACAGTTTCATAGTCAGTGTTTCATATTTTTTTGCCTTAAAAAAGCCCCATTTGTCTATTGGCAGGAGACCTCTTGGGAAGAAAAGTAAGTTTTGATTCCAGTAAAATAAACCTAGAACTTAAATGAAATGATTGTCAAATTAATTACAATTTTATGAAAAAAGTAATTAAATGCTTGTTTGTGTATGGTCTTGTGTTTATATTTTCACAGAGGTGCTTATGGAGATTTAGCTATACAACTCCAATAACTGCTGAAAATTATTTATTTTTGTGTTATTTTTTAGACTTCAGTAAATAACAGCTTTGAGGTTTATGGCCTAGATATACTATTTTTTTTTTTTCATTAGCTCTGTATTCAGGATTTTTTTGCTGCTGGGAATTAATTTACAAAAGTAACACTTCACAGATGATCCTTCTTATGCCCTATAGCATGCTTAGATGTTGGAAGAGTCTTTTAATGTGGATTGCATTGCTTCAGAGGGTTTTAAAAAGCACATATTAAATTTAGTGTTTTATTGATGGAATAAAAGGGACAGAAGTCTTACTTTCCTAAAAGCTTAAGCAGTACAGTTTGTTAAGGTGTCCTCACCAGGGCTTAGCCCTGTTCTCATAAAGTGTTGAGGATCCATCAAACTCCCAGAGGAATCGGTTTAGAGCAGTGTACGTGTGTGTGTACAGGAGTGGGATATCATTTACTCAGATGCTGGGTACTGGGCACTGCCCTCATCAGGATGTGCATGGCCAACATCCCACAAGCAAGTCTTCATCCATTCTGAGACCTGCATGTGAGGTCTCAGGCCCACTCCTTGGATATTATGGCTTCATTTGGACAGTCTGCATTTTGTTTCAAAACAAAAATAAAATCATACTCAAGTTCTCTGTTAAATTACATATTGAAATTAATGAAACTGTCAACACATCAGCCCCCACAGTACTTGGTTTTTTAAAATAAAATACATTTATTTTATTCTATTCCTCTTTCTTTAACTATGGCACAGAACTGAATGCTGTTTGTTAGTTCACACTTGTGATCTCACCAATTTAGTTTCCTGCATAAGGCACCAAATGAGGTGCTCATCCCAACAGAGTAATTTTTACCAATCTGTCTGGAGATGCATATGTACGCACACATACCATGAACATTTCCCAGGTTATGCTCCAATGGCAATTACAGAATTTTTTTCTGAACCATAAAGACCATGTGTAAATCAATTTTACAAATACTTCTGAACACTCATCTTTCTATGAACATGCAAGATGTAGGCAAGTGTCTGCTGTACCAGCTCTGCTTCCTTCATAGCTCTCTCACCTGCATTTGTCTTGCAGTGCCTCAGTACTGCTGAAGGGGTGCTGCTGTAAATCACAGAACTGCCTGCACCTGTGCATGCCAAGTGATGGGGGAAGCAGTCAGGCCACTGCATCTGCTTGTAGCCTTACCTCTTTCCATCCCTGCTTTGACCTCTTGGCCAGCTCCCTGCACTTCAGTGCTGTCAGCCTCATCTATAGGTGTGTTTTGCAGCAGCTTGGTACAACCCCTGTGTTTCCCCTGGTTCCAACACATGCTTCCTACAAGAGCACAGCACACACGTTTATATCCAGAATATTGCTCCTGGTGGTTTCCTGTCTTGCATAAGTACCAGTGTACCTTGGTACTGTCACATTTCATTTGATGCAGTAAGTTCTCCTGAAAACATATTTCCATTGGTTTATTTTGATCAGTTATTCTGTTAAATCTGTCACATTTTTACAAATTTTCCCAATCAAGGCTTACCTGAATAAATCTTGTCCCTGTCCTACTACTAGTCCTTGCTTCTTTATGATGAATTAACAACATAAGGCTAAGTTAATCTTTCAAGTCAGTGTCTCCATTTTCCTTAAGTCCTACCCAGTACAGCTTGAAAAATAAAATCTGGTAATGCTACTACACAATTTAAAACTCCAGCATTTAGTAAATCCAAATATTAATTTGACTATTATTATACCAGACATCAACAGCCTAAGTAATTAACCTGAATTATAAAAGTATTATTTTTTCAGACAACATAATTATTCGCAGGTTATTACATAACACAGATGATTTATCTCCGTCAAATACATTTTTTTGCTAGTTTTAACCAGTCTCAATAGATCTGATTGCTACCATGCAGAGAAGTAGAACAAAGTACATGAGTGAATGAATTTTCATTTTATCCTAATCTCAAAAATTCTTCAAGCATATATACTCAAAGTACAGATAAATTAAAATGTAATTTGCTCTTTTCTTCCACTTCAGTAGTTTCTTCCACTTCAGCCTCTATTATTCATATAATGGCGAGCCCTAGGTCACTGTACACAGGCAGCTGATATTTAGCAACTCATCTTAGTGGAGCTTAATTGATTGTCTTATAAAAATTCTATGTTTCCTAAACAAAGAACAAAATACATTCCTACTAGCAGATCCTTTGTTCCTGAAAAATACCTATGAGTACTTCAACAAAAAAGACAATGAACACAAGTAGTGTTTCTCGATTAATTTTTCTTCAGACATAATTCAATTTTTATTATCAATCAATATTTATGGAAATGGCTGTTATGGACTTCAGGGATAAGTGCATAAAATCTTGTTTCGTTATTCAGATTTTATTTATCAGGGTTCTTGGTGCAGAGTTTTGGTATTCCAAAGTATGAAGATTCCAGCCTAAATCTGGTATGACAATAAAAACCGAAAAATTTTATATGAAACATAGGGATGGCTCAATTGCTAAAAGTCAGCATAAAAATCTTTAAACATTCATCCCTACTGACATTATCTTCTGGAATGTGTCTGGATAGTGATTCCATAAGGTAAGTGATGGGGTTGTTCATTATTGAGGGCATTATTAATTTTTCCATGGTTACTTTTTCATCCAATCCAAAACGTTAGTGATTTCTCCAACTATATTTTAGGAATGTCTAAGCATTGTAGCTAAATTGCCTTATTTAATTTCTATTGAAAAACATTTCTTGCTAGCTCTTTTATCAAGAAATGTAGGTCAGCATCTTCACCTTGTATTTCATCTTCACCCTGTATGTCATCTTTGGCTAAAATCATTCTCTCATTCCATATAAAGGATTTTCTTAAGACCAGTAGCCTGAGTGACAGATCTAAGAGACAGCCTGTCCTGTTCATTCACACAGATAAAACTTTCACTACCTTGCATCCCAACAGCTGAAAGGATTTTTTTTAAAATTTCAGATTAGAGAGGGCATTCCTCCTAAGTAATAACCACAAAGATGCTGCTACAAAGATTTTGTTTCTACATCATCAAATTTTAGCCATTATCCCTCTCATCCTCTCCCTCTGCCCCTTCTGTACTGTGTTAAATATAGTTTGCCTTCTCTGTATCCAGTTTGTATACAGTCTTGCCAGTAATTATTCCGTGACAGGACCACAATTATATTCTCTGTCACCTTAGAAAGATTATCTTTCCATCTGGAAAAAAATAATTCTTTCCACTTGGAAAAATTTTCAACCAAATACCTGTGTGCTTAACAGTCCTCTTTGCCACTTGAGAGGAGCTACTTTTACACAATTTTGTTGGTCTTCATCCTTTTCAAGTAAACTCCTTTTTATTAAATTTCCTAGGGGAAAAATAGTGAAAAAATCAAGCAACAGATATAGTAACAGTACTACTTGTCATATTGATGTGCAGGGTCTTTTTCCAGTGCTTGTATCTATCTGATGTTTCATCCCTTGTGTTTAGAATATTGATTGCCTGCAGAAGAGACATTTTGCTATTGTTGTTATTACTTTCTAATACAGTGGCTTACTAGTCCATGAGCAGGACTGATGCTAATATAGATAATGACAGTAACAACATCAGCAACTTACTCTGGGAAATGATCATGCACAGAATGCTCTAATGACTGGAGAATTGCAAAAAAAAAAACAAAAAAAAAAAAAACTTGTTTTCTTTTCCTTTATAGCGAACTCTGACATCTCTTCAGTTTCTAATATATGCACCACTAAATTAGTTCAGATTCTGGTCCAGTGCAAGGTATTATGTGCCATCCAGAGTCACTTTATGAAAAAAATTTGGTTTGAATTTTTGGCACCTACATAAATGTGATGAAACCAGTATGGGTTACATACAGTCCTCAGGCAGCCTTTTCTGAGACACACTGGTCTTGTGTCCAGACACTGCAACCAGCCCCCTGTGCTGTGGTGGAATGATGAGCTGGAGAGAGCCTTACACTAGAGAGCAAACTAGAGCAGAGGATACATAGCTCCAGCAGGTCAGGAGGCCTCTTTGTGATGTGTTATACCTTCCACTTATTTCTTTGACAATGCTGCATCCAACTGTTAGCAAAGTAATAAGAATGAGGAAATTCTGTAGTCTCAGGTTGCTTTCTGGAATTGTTAAATCCAGGACGGGAAGAAGGCACTAGATTAATAAATCAGATTAAAAACCCACAAATTTCAGGAAAAAATGATAAGTTAAGCAGTTAAATGTAGTAAAGTGCTTTAGACAGAAAAAGATTTAGATATACAGGGAGAATTGCAAAAAAAAAAACAAAAAAAAAACCAAAAACAAACAAACAAACAAAAAACCCAAAAACAAACATTTTACCACCTGTGAGGACTCAGAGAATGCTGTTGCATGTCTCAAAATATGGTTAGGGAAGGAAGTTGCATAAAACAAGGCACCACAACAGGAATAAGCACAGATGACCATCCAGAAATTCCAGGCTTAATGAAGGTGATGATTTGGAATTAGCACAACAGACAAAATTCTGCTGTGCAGACTGTGGGAATTTAAGATAACTGGACAAAAAAATAGCACAATTGCAAAACTGTGTGAAAGGATACACATGCCAGGTCAAGCTGTGAAAACAGCACCTATGACCCATGGATACCCATGACCTTGACTTTATAAAAGTAGTTGCTCCAGAATGATGACTCTGGGACCCCCACCACTGAAAAGTAGGGCGAAGAAGGACCAGTGGGATGCCTCAGGGGCCTATGTGGTGGTAATATATTTTTCTTAATTTGTCTCTCTCTCACTCTCTCTTTCCTCCCTCCACCCCCCGCCTCCTCAGCCTTTGCTGTTCCTTTCTGTCTCTCTACCTCCCATTTGCTGTTAAATAAAATCCATGCTATTGACTTCGGCATATGGTCTTGTTTACACCTTAATTTGGGCAGAGACATCTCTTATGATCAGATCTTACCACTTAAAACTTCTCTTGAATACAGGCAAAATTCAGATTTTTAAAATGCCATATTTAACCAGGAACACCACCTTCAAGGAGGTAGCCTTATTTCATGTTTAATCTATGTTGAAGAAAATGAGCAATGTGATAAACAGACCCTGTAAGAACAAGGCTTTACTTTCAATGAGATTTGTAACATACATTTTTCTCCATCTCCTAGAGAATATATTTCAGTTCCTTCTCTCAGTATAATGAGGATAGTGAAACTTAAATCAGAACATGGATAGACTCCAAATCCCATTTTCTTACAGTGTCCTAGGTCTCCATTTTTTAGTCCACAATTTCTTAGGAGAAATTACAATACAATTGCCCTTTACTCCTCTATAAGGTTCCCCAGCTATAAAAAAAGTTCCAGTATCTACAGCATGTTTCAAATGAAATTTAGTAATCTACATCCAAAAGAACAATCTGTAAGAATACTGTTTAACTTAAGAACAATTTAAATGTTCAGTAGCTCATATGGGATTAATGACCTAGATATCTACAGAGTTCTTGAGAATTTCCTTTCACATATCTTGAACCTACAGTGTCAGCATTTATGTCTGAGCTGGTCATTCAAAGTTCATTACAATGAATGACCACAAAGGCATAAGACACAGTTCTATTTTAGCCATTAATATTAGGATGAGATTATACCATAGAAGCACCCACTCACTGACCATGAGAAGTCTACTTAGTATGCATACATATTTATGCAGATGACTCAGACTCTAGTGGGTCTACATTTTTATTTGAAAATTTAATGTGTTGCCTATTGTATGTGCCCAGCTTCACCTTCATGGAGTGGTTCAGCAGCTTTTGAGCGCCTCACTTGTATTATTTCTGATTCAACAGTAGACCTAAATCTTCTTATAATTTATTAAGCACAGTCTGAAACCACCTATGCTTATGTGACAACAAAGACCACATTGCTGAGGACAGAAATCTGTGTGGGATCATTCAAATTCCAAGACACAAATAAGGTACATGGGAAGTGAAAAACCTCTTCAGTATCTGAAATTTTGTCAAATGTAAGAAAACAATTTCCTGCTAGATCAATGATTGCTTTTTCAGCATGAGGATGGATGCAAGCATCCTCTGGACTACTGCGTTTGTTCTGGAAAATCACATATTTCATGCTGACTTGTGACTTCCTTACCCAGAGCCTAGCATTAAGAAATGGTGACACATGACATCTGTTGTGAAATTTATTGCTTAAGTCTCAGCTCTTAATGTTTAGGGAAGAGAGGATTCACCTACAGCAAACAAACCCACTCATGTTCAGGAATACAGAACAGATTAAATTCTTTGAGAGAGGAGAGAGACCCTCACATGCAGCTAACATAAGGCAGTACATTTTTTAGACCTATTAAAAAAAGAAAATCTGTGGTGCCATGTGCCCATATGCCTATAAATATATGTTGCATCTGTGTAGACTTATCTTTATTTTGAAAGCATTTATGAGACAGAATGGTTCTTATTCTAGTGAGCCCACCTTCTCCCTATGGAGTTCTGAAGTTGTAGTACTTGTCTGGCATGTTTTGAAACTACAGAAGCTCTAATAACAAAAATATACTTCTGAGACACCAGAAAGTGGATACAAAACCAAACATGAAAGGATACATTTCCTTTCTAAAACTGAAATTGCCTTGTGTGAAAATTGCAAGGATTTTAATGCATTTTAAATTATTTTTTCATATCTCAGCAGCCAAAAGATAATAAGACGGGTACTACAACTATAAAGGAACATACATGTAGTATTTGCTTTCACACTTTGAGGCAGCTTTTGCCTGAGAGACACTCTCAATTATTCTAGTTGTATCAGCTCCAAGGCAAGCTAAGGCTAAGAGACAGAGGTAGCATGGGAAACAAGTACCACATCTTTCTGTGCCCAGCAATGGAAGCATTGTAATACTGGTAATATTTTTGAGTCTAAAACTTGCTTGACACCATGAAATGACCATAGAGTAGAAAGATGAATTTCCCTTTATCACAAAGCATTATCAATAGTTCATTCTGTCTAGGAAATTACTCTGTCATATCCCCTCACTTGCTTGAATTTATTTTTATGTTTAGAGGAGTGGAACATAACCTGTCTGTGCTTACTTTTCCAAAAAACTGGGTCAAACATTTGGAGATGTAGAGTATGCTATTCACAGAAATAATAGGATATAACTCGTCTGTTTTCATAGGATCTGATCATTCCCTAGTGAATTAATGTTATTTTACAGGCAAGACTCTCAAATACATTCAGTACTTCTCTGGGAAACTACTATTCTAAGAGTGATACTTTCTCCTGTACAATTGAAATAAAAATTCCAGTGGGAAAGGGAAATCCCAAATGAAGCCTGTTCATTACTCATCCAAAACATCAGATTGCTGTTACCTATGAGGGGAAAGAACCCTGGAAAACAAGAGCTCTTGAATCAAAAGCCATTGCTTTTGATGGATGAATAGAATGGAAGGAGAATAGAAACAAAGGCTGACCAAATCATCAGACTGTTTGGAGTGTTTGTGCTTCACTGTGCTGCTTCTCCAGTAGATGTCGGAGTAGTTAAAGTTCCACACAAGCACCTGAGACTTTGAGGCTGCTTTCAGCTGCCTCTTGGAGGTGTCATCCATTTTCTCCTTCTGATCAGGTAGCCTATAGCAAACACCCACAGCAGTGTCACCCTTTCTAGTCTACCCTTTTATCCTAACCCACAGGCTACCTATAAATTAATCTCATTAATCACTAAAGAAATACTCTTCAGCAAGGTGATTTTCTAAGTCATTCATTTAAGTGAAAGTACTGAAAACTTTAAATAGAAAGAGTGTCAAGGCACAAACATGGTTTACCTGTGAATCTCACTAAAATGTAGTCTACCAAAAGTATTTATCTGCCTTCTGAGATGAAGTGAATTGGATTTCTTTGATTTTTGTTCTGCTATTCCATAGAATGTTTATTAATTTTGTCACTTCTTACTAGTTTGCATTAAAGAATTTGGTCTTCTCTGGTTTTGTCAGAGGAAAAGTTGGTGCTCGATCTCTGATACTTGCCATTTGTTTTCACAGTCAGAACAGCCATTTTCTGACTGCACTTCTTCCTGTTTTGTTTAAATCACTTAGCACTTGCATATATATGGTCTCTGACATGGAGGAGGGCTGGGTGGTCCCTGTCATTAATTTTCATCTGAAAGAAACAAATGAACAAGAGCAATGAATTCTGTAATAGGCTCCCTGACAGCTCTAATCTCTTTTCAGCACCTCATAGCCTGCATTATACTCACAACATCCTATTTGAATTTGCTAGTGAACGTTCATACATTCAAGTATAATTTATTTTCTAAGGCATATAATTTCTTTAAGATCCTACTGCGATCAGTTTTTATTCCAATAGACCTCAGTGTATATAACATCTATATAAGAAGCTTGCCTAAAGAATGACATTGTGCTTATGACCACAGGAAAAAAACGTTCCAAGTTGTTCTCTGAACTGAATAGCTATGTTACAGTCCTTTTGACTACAAAATCTTGACCTTTAATATTTAAGAATAACTTCTATTTTCTATGCAAAAGTTTAGCCATAGATTCAGCCTGTCCTTCAACATTTTCAAAAACCCTTGGCAACAACAACAGGCTGGAAGGATTCAAAAAACTTTATTCTATAAAAAGACTGAAATCAGCTCAGAAAAGGAAGAGCTGAGTGTTGCACAGTTTCAAGTGTTTGACATCCTAAATCCTGCAATAAATATTGCACTTTAAAGGGACATGTAATATATGAACATGAATCTCTCGGATCACTCAGTCCAGTAATTTACCCTGCAGGCAGTTATCTGTTGCAGTCAACATGCAGCAGTCGACATAGACACTGCACTCGAGGCGCTTCAATAGAATCATCAGAAGGCTTCAAGGATCGGCATCTTGTTATTCAAAAATCTCCCGTACCTTTTCTCTGTAATTCCCTAGAGCAGCTCCACACAGCTCTGGCTCTCTCCTTCCTGTCCCTGGCATGGCCACCTAACCCTGTCTGTCCTACATACAGCACCTTACCTTTTCTGACCCTTACACAACCTCCTGTCCCTGGGTCTTCACAGCACAGCCAGCAGACTCCAACTGACTCTTCTCAGTTAACTCACCCTTTATCATGCCCATGGCTATGAGGGCAAGGCTGTTTCTACTCTAGGATAGTTAACACAGGTGTAAGATATCAGAGGGGAGACTGCCTTCAGCAGCATCTCCTTTTGTCTCCCCACAGTTATCGATATGCAACATGACATTTCTGCATCCACTAGGGATGCAATATTCCAGGGGTATTTTGGATTTGTCCATTAGGGAGTCATCCTGCAATGGTAAATTGCAGCACCACTGCCCTCTGTGCAGAGGTCACTCAAAGCTGGTCCACTGATGCCCTGCAGTAAATAAGAGGCAGCTAACCCCTCTTCCACTGAATTAAAAGCTGACTCACCTTTTCTTGATTATGTCAGAGAGTAAGCCTACATATGGGCAGATCCCATGAGTGATTGAATGACTGACCTCTTGGTATGTGGGGTGAGAAAAGCCCAGTTACCTCTCCTGGAAGTAGAGTGAGTTAGCTGACCTTCACCATTGGAGGGAAGAAGCTAGCTTCCCTTCTCTGATACAGCTAATAGACATTCTTCACATCTGCAGTCCAAACTCATTTGCCTTGAAAACATGTGCAAGGTGTACATTATTACATCTGAATTTTCAACAGAGTCTTTTAAAGGAGTTATGATCCTCACATGTGTTTGAATATCATAACTAAAACAACTTCTGATAAGTTTACTCTTTCAGTATCAAAGTGTATGGGTCGTTGTGGTGGTTTCAGATTCAAAACCAGATGGAAACAACAGAAAATCACTTCTGTGACTGGCTTCTCTCCTCACCAAATGCCAATCAATGCAAAACCAGCACAGCTGTTCATAGGTATCTTGGACTATCTAATGTACTCCACATTTATTCTTAGTGATCTAACAGCTAGATAGGTAAAATCAGTGATTTTAATTTTTCTTGATTAATTTTTGCTCAGTTTTATTGGATCAATAACCTCTAACTTTTCTCACTCAATATCTCATTCGTTGACAATGTCCTTAAACTTGTGTCTTTGTCAAATGTCGGTAATGCAAACCAGTTTTCTTGTCACCAGCAGGAGCTGAGGAATGCAGTACTTGTATCTCCCTGCTTTACATTTTCTTTTCATGACAACCAGCTACCTTCTAATCTTTAATAAGTTTCACGTTCATTCAGCAATTTCAATAAACAACCATCAACCCCAATTTAACAATATTTCCACAACATTGCACAAATATATTTATTAATTTGTTTTAATCCTAAAAGATCAGGTGTTTTATAAAGGAAGATAGAAGACTAATTTGGCACTTCTAACCTGGGAATCCAATTGCTCTTAGCCCAGTTTCTATTATGTATTGCTTTAATGAATTCCCCTTTCAATACCTGTTTTGTTGTCTGCCATACTGTGACACAAAACTAATGAAGCAATATTCTTCAAGGACGTATCTGGTGACAACAAGTTAGTTTTTTTGTTTGGTTTTTTGTTTATTTTTTTCATTAAGCATTATTTCTGTTTTCTTTTTTCTATTTATAAATGATAAGAAAGTAAAGTTTTTCTTCTATGGCTTTGTGAGAATATGATATTAAACCTCTCAAAAATGTTCAGGACCATTCTTTAGCAGAAGATGCTCGTTGTCGAAATTTTGACAAAAATTTTGTCAGGCAAAGGTATAGACTACTGGAAGTAAATAGCTGTTACCTAAACTCCAAACATTTTAGTCAATATGACTTTTTCTTGCTCAGTCATTCAGTACCCTTATGATTTAAAAGATAACTCCAAAACTCATAAGATCTGAATATGTAACAAAAAAACCCAATAAAGTTGACTACATTTCTGCTAAAATTCCATTTGTAGTGCACCAAAAAAGGATGGATTTTTTCTTTTTCATATCAGTTGTAGTAATAAATATCATCAACTCATAATGAAATAATATTAGGTATCATCTAAAAGATTATGCTGATAAATGCCCTATTTGACAAGGCAACACCGTGACACCATTCCATCCAAATGCTCTAGGATTGCCTAGATCTTTTAAACTTTGGAGATGCATTTGGATTATCAGCTAATATATGCATGGGTAAACATATTTTAGATTAATAAACTGCATTCTTTCAAGGGAGAAAAATAATTACAAAGATGCCCTGACTTCTTATTTAACCAGATATTGTTAGAGGTCTAACTCCATTCTATACTCACATGCAGAATCTAAATCAGGATCATGCAAGGCCAATCCATCAGTGCTCAATATCCAGCTGCTTTTAAGGATAAAAGGAAATCACAAGAGGTCCAGCAATCACTCAGTGAAAAGGAAAATTTAGAAGAGCCTGGAAAAAAAAGGCTAAAGATGAGACTCTGTGTTTTACCTTTTTAGTGAATGGACATATTAAGCATGAACTTAGTGTCTACGGTGAAAGCTAAGGTAATATCATTGATGGACACAAAAGAGGAAATTTTAGAGTAAAAAAATATTTGAAAGAATAGGGTCAGTTTACACTGTGCTACAATTTGAAGAAATTAAGTCACTTTTCAAGTAACATAAATCATTTATGTATCCTAAAAATCATGTAATGGGGCCACTGTAAAAATACCATCATCACTTTCTTCAGATCAACCCCACTGAGTGCCACAGAGATATTGGTCCCAATCACTCTCTTCATTTAACTTGGTTTACAACAGGTTAGTGCAGCAAAGCATTCTAGTGCTCACCTGCTGGCACAATCTCTTCAGCCACAAGTGTAGGTTGATTATTGCCTGTACACAGCTACTTTAGCATTGCTGACATAGAGAATAAAATCAGGAAGGAAGGCGTGCTTGGAAAGATTCTGTATGCTTCAGCTGTCCCCAGAAAATGGGGCAATGTTTCAGTATTTATCAGACATGCCCTAAAATGTGTGGAGCAGCTATGATCTACCTCAATCAACATTATCAGTATAATGTACAGTCCTTGCTCTGTCTTCCCACGTGACATGCCCTTGTTTTACTCTGTGCCTCTTGGGGATAGCATGTCAGAGAACATCTTTGGGGCAGATTCATATATCAAGCAAAAGGATATTTATGAACTTCTGTTAGGTCACTTCCCTTATAAATAAATGTCCACAATCTTTTGTACACCAAAGAGCATATTTTATACAGTTGTGAAGAGCATCCCAGAAAAAACTTTTGTCAGTTAAAGGGAACTAATGTCAGAGTACTCAGTACAGATAAATATATACTTCAATTTCTTGAAAGTTGTGTATCAGAAAATATTTTCCAGAAGAAAAAAAAAATCATTCTTAAGACAAATAGACAAGAAATAAGTTAATTTACTTTCCATCAAAAAATAAGAGAATAAAAATGCATTAAAGTATTTATATCTGGAAAGACATTTCAGTATGAAAATCCTACCCATTTTGGAAAATCTATAGGCATGGAATGTATGAAACAGGAAAGAATTGCACTGTCTTGAACATTGAATTTAACTTTCCATTAACTTATGATTAAATTATGCTGATGTGAGGGTTATTGTGCCCTTGAGCCAAAGTTTAACAGTCCACTTACAGTCTAGTAATAGAGATTTTAAGAAATGATGATTCTGTCATACTGCTGGAGTTATAATAGATATATTTGGATGACTGTTCACATACAAATGTATTCAAATGAAAAGAGCATCATATCAATCATGATCTGCAACACATCATGGATTTTTTCTGGCACTTTATCTATTTAAATTACATCTAAATTATAAATACTGTGAATATCAGCAGTTAAAGTAATATTAAACTAACAACAAAGGAGATGGATAGCAGAAACATTTTGTTACTTCACTGTGACCTGCATCTTCATTGCATTTTATGATACTATTGCAAGAACTTGCCTCACCATTTTAACTTTGTAGAGATTTCTGCATTATTCTTAAAGCTCATTACACTGTGAAAGCACAGACCTTTGTTGAGGGGCACATATTGCATGCCTTACTAGCTGCATGGCCTATAAGGCCCTGAAATAAAGTGCCCAATGTAATAATAATAATTATCCCTTTTTAATTTTATTTTTTAACATCATAGGTGTGGATTATTTAATTTACTTCACTTGTTTTGTATGTTTGCAGCTTGTATCCTACACTAGTGATGCTTTCTTAAACAAATATTTTTGAGGCAAATTTGCAATGACTATACCTCAAAACTGTATCCAGTAACAGGTTCATGCCTTGAAATGAAATAATCTCTTTCCTAAGGACATTTTCTGCCTTTTCCCTATTTCCAAAATAAAAGGGGAGGGAGAGGAGGGGGGAAGGCCCACCAAATCACAGACTTCATTTATAAAAAGATGTAGAGAAGTAAAAATGTTTCATTATCTATACTTCCTAAATATAAGAATTTCAGTATAATAAAACCTACAAAGTTTTCAGAGTAAGCCAAGCTGTTTCTTTTACGTGATCCATGCAACTCTTTGGAGAGAAAAAAAGGTCTGATTGTATATTCTAGCTGTGCTTAATGGCTGTCAGAGACCGCAGTGGTTCATGCCTGAAATATTGTTATGAAGGACAACTTCTGTATAAAGAAGTTACAACCACCATAGCCCATGCCTCCCTGAAGATGCCTGACGGGAACTTTGGCCTGTGAGTTGAGCTGCCTAGGTCAGATATAGGGGACACCATTGTTCAATCATCTCAGGTCTAGAGAGAGGTAAACAAGGCTGAGGGAAAGGAATGCAGCCACAAGAAAGCCAGACCCAGCAGAAAACCATCCCTGGCTGGGTTTGTGGTGCGATAGGTCATAGCCCACAGAGGCCAGGTTAACACAAACTCCCCCCCAGCCAAGGAAGGAGGAGGAGGTTTTGGGTGTGTAGCAAACCTCTGGTCAGAGGCACTGAACATCCATCCTCCCTTACACAGGCTGCCCAGCCCCCAGCCCCACAGGCCACATCCATGGGACATTCATGTGAGAAGCAGCTGAGGGAATGTCATAATCCAAAAAGATTATATCTAAATCCAATATCCAAAGGTCCCCCTGAGGCCCTGAGGCCTTGCATCACAGGATTGCACATGGTGCAAAGTGATGCAACAGATCCAGGGTCTGCTGTGCTAAATTCCCCCTGCAGGGGAGGTACCTGGGCATTCCCACCTGGCCTGAGCATATATTAATCCATGAGATTCTATGGTTTTTGGGGGCACCCTCACCACCAAGAGGACCAGCTGGAGAGGATTATCAGGACACCACTGGGATCCACGGAGTGGTGATAATTTCTTTAATCTGTCTCTGTCACTACCTTTCTGTCCCCCCACCTCTTTTCTTTTTCTTTGTTTTTCTTTCTCTCTCATATTTAATAATATGGATTTTATAATATCAGATAAAATCCATACTATTGATTTTGGCATATAGTCTCATTTGCACCCTAACTCTGGCAGAGGCATTTCTAATAATTTTAATAACAAGATTGTAACAATGGCAAAGAATACAGACAGAAAAACTGTATATATGGGTCTCATTTGCACACTTCCCTGATCTGAGAATAAACAAATGTGTGGGACAGCTGTTGTGGCTCCCAAAGTTCTAAGATTAGTTAAAACAATCATAGGAGCACAGGAACAAAATATCATTCTGTCAATGTTCTCCCTCTGACAGTGACTAAAAAAGAAATCTTGGGTAAGAGTGCAAGAGGCATGGCCTGTACAGAGTGATAATTTCTAGAAAAGTGTAATTTAGTACTGCTAACCAGAGGTGGTAGTTGAACCATAATGTTAAATGTTCTCTGGTGAAGTTCAACTTTATGAATTTCTTTTTGAACCCGTTTGACCTCCACGAGACTTGTGGCAATAAAATCCAGAGTTTAATAATGGAGACACAATGAAAACAGTTCCCAGTTTACTTTCTCCACACAATATATGCTTTTATGAACTTCCACTGTCTTTCCCTTCATGTCTCTATTCTGAAGTGTCATAGACTGCTTTGTTTGTCTTTACACTTCTGCTTTTACAGCACCCTGTGGCAATGAATTCCAGAGTTAAATAAATGAGGAAAATAAAGTCGCACATTATTTACAATGGTACAAACTATTATGTTATCTTCCTTTAGTCTTTCTAATCTGAAGAAGTCTGGTCCATTTTATAAGTAGTCTTCACTTTTTAATAGAAGGTTGCTTCAAAACTTTAATAAACTTTGCTATACTTCCCTGTGCCTGAGTTCTTTGTTCCTTTTTGATAAAGGAAAACCAGAAATTGCAGAAGTTTTAAAGTTAAAGGTATATCCATATATATATGGATTTTCAGTGGCGTAATGATTGCTCCATTTGTTTCTCATTCCCTTTGAAATTATCCTAAACAGTATATTTGCTTTTCTGGCCATTGTGAAGCACGTGATAACCTTTTCAGAAAACTATCTAAGGTCCTGTGTTTTCTGAGTTAAGTCATTTAAATTCTATCATTATGGATGTATTTTTCTCCATGTGCACTGCTTCTCACTTGCCTAAACTGAATTTCATTTGTCATTTTTTCACCTAGTCATTTAGTATTGTGAAATTGTCCTGTCTCTCTAGGCAACCAGTTGGGGGTTTCTACTATAAGAATATTGTTTCAGAGGCTGCTAACAGGAGTAAATGACGCAGACCTGTTGTCATGTGAGAGAAACTAGTTATTGTCTTTTCTGATCTGTATTCAAGAATGAATGGGAAGGTACATATATTTATCTACTTTATATCTTTAGATGTATCTTTATAGGCATAATATAAAATTAAGATTTATTTAAAATATACATTTTAATTCTAATTATACTTTATAATGAAATGTATACAATGAGTTAAGAGAGCTGGGATGAGGAGGAATAATTTACTTCTTGATAAGTCAAAAGTTGTAAGCTAACAAAGCAGACAAAAAAACATTTGATTTAACAAAGACACATTAGCATTCGCAAGGATTTGGGTTAATCCACTTCTTTGCTTTAAGAGACATGACAAACTGTCCATCTCTTGCAGCAAAAAGACATAAAAAGTTTTGAGGTAAGAGATTATATGTCTGGAACCTTGGAGGATTTTGAAGGAGAGATTGGCTATAAAACTAACATGCATCACCAAGACAGGGTGCTCTCTAGTAATGCAACACGAACAGCATGATAAGCAAAAATAGAAAACGCCTGACAATCACCTCGTCTGGAAAACTTATCACAAATCACCTAAATATGAGATAAAGGAAGAAAATTATCATTCTTTCTCATCTTAAGAAGGTTAAGCAGTTTTACTTTCACCACCCATCCCCCTTTAAACTTCTGCAGCTGTTTTGCCTCTTTCGCATTTTCTAAGAAAAATAATCTATTCTGTATTTTTCTCACTATGGCGTTAGATATATGGTACATGAAACACAACTGATACTTTTTAACAATAAGACATTCCTCACACAAAAGTGAATGAATACAGTTTCCCAAGATGCCCATGCCAGAACTCAGATTCCCAGGATAACCGTCTGAGTACACAAAGCATAAAAGGGTGTGCCCGTAATCTACTTAAAGCAGTTAAAGGAGTTGCAGCTGGCATGGGATTGGATGGGATGTGGGGAGGGAGAGTGATAAGGAGGGTGATTAGTATTTCCTTTAACTATTTGCAATCGGGTTCATTTTCCATATTGGGACTCTGACTGGACCCTGCAAATGCCTTGTTAGTTTTCTTCAGCTATTTTTATTAATTGGATATGAGAATTTTCACTTCATTATTCTTCATCCTTATGATTTAATGAGGTATGGAACAGCAGAAAAGCACAAAATCACAGGTGTCACTTTTCTACCAGTAGGAAATATGTTCACCAGTCCCCACCTTCATTGGGTTCATACTGGCTCATACTCCAGCCATGTCCTAATCCTTACAAGAGGACCTCTCTTCCCTCTGATGCTTTTTGAGTTTTTTTTAAACCCAGGTATTTCACATGAATCTGTTGCTCAATGATTCCTCCCCTACACCTGAACAATGCATCATCCTTCCAAATCACTTGTTTCATAATGTGGAACATTTTCCCCATGCATTTATTATCCTTATTCTTTATTACACATTTTAATAAGCAGTCTGATATTGAAAATTGGTCTCCAAACACTTTTTAAGTTTTAAATCCTATTTTCCTCGAACCAGCTGTGCTATAAGCAGTAAATTGTGCCTCAGTTAGAAATTGAAAGGAACATATCATCCTTCTAAGCAAAAGAGGTTTTAACTTATGTTTATGTGTCATTTTACAGCACAATCCACTTGGAGCCATCACAATGCTCAATCCCACATGAATTTTTGCTCTCAGACCTCACACTATTTTCTGGAAATCCAAAATTATCAGAATAAATTATTTCTATCTGATCTGCCTCTCATCTGAAAATTCAAGGTTCAATTCCTATGCAAGTGATTTTTTTTTCTTATGTGAAATAACTAAAATAGAACAATTAAGAATGAATATAGAAATGAGGTAGGACTTATTCCTCTAATGTCAGTATACAAAGATACAACTGGATCCCAGTTAGGAACACGTTTTAAGGAAAGAAACAGGAATTATCAGGAAACAATATTCTTGGCTGTGGTGGGTATCTGACAAAGAGCAGCTCAAATTCAGTTTGTGGTATCCATTCCTCTGCATCAATTATACTGGTAGCCTGAGGAAATTACCTGCCTCTAGCTTTTAGATATCTGAATTTAGGTGAGATGAAGCATGTCTTTATCGACTGCTACACAAAGACACTGTAGTTAAATGAAGCAAACAGATGAAAGTGGGTCAATGGGAACAGAGAAGAAAACAAGAGCCTCCAATTCTTTCTAAAGTAATTTTAAAAATAAAGGCAAACAAACCAAAAAATCCTCCCAATGACTACACTCTTCTCATAGAGACCATGTTACCCTATACATAATCTGCACCCACTGAAAACCTGATCTGCTTTGCTTTTTGCTGGTGTTGCACTACTACAAGTGTGTGCTGCCCTTCTCCTTTTTGCATCAGTAGGTGAACAGCAACCCTGTTCATGCAGAGGTTACGTATTGCATGTGTTGTACTGGGTATGTGCTGTTAGTAGGGGCCCACTAACTCTGCTTCCAGGTCACAAGTGAGGGAAGTAACAGTGTTTGCCTAAAGCAAAATATCTTCACTGATTTTCTTCTTGGGGTAGAAAGCTAATTTAGTAGTAATTTATTATTGCATTCTCTAAATAAATTTCCATAACGAGGAAAAATGCTTTACAAAGAAACCCTTTCTCTTCTCATGTAATTGCATACTTCTCCTCTCTAAAGAAAAAAAAATTAATAAATAGATTCTACTATTATGTAGTTTCCTACTATTAAATAGATTCTACTATTATGAAGTGGTTAACCACTTATTTTATCCAACACCATGCAAATCCCATTCTTCCAGCTGCAAAGCGACCCTTTTCTTTTAATCCTTACACTTTGCCTTTGGTCAGTTATCCCCAGAACCTTGCCCCATCTGTCCTTCCAGGTTCCTTCAATCTCTTACCATTACAGCTTCAAAGAGCAGAATACTGCAGCTGGGGAGGGGATGGGAACACAGATTTATATGCAATGTTTAACTGGTATTTAGACAAGGAATTTGCCTGCAGCCAGTAGGAGAATGAGGTAGATTAAATTAGTTTGATGTTGTAAAGAAGTGAGTGACATTTTTATATTTTAATTAAGTGAGACTAGCAACTAGGAAAGAATAAGAATGCACGAGCAAGGAGAGGAAAATAAAAGAAAGGAAATGAAATAGCAGCTTGGAGGAAAAGATGAATAAATAAGATTACTTTTAGATTCTGTATTGTAAAGCAGAGGATTATAACAAGATGAATATGAAAATGTGAAGGTAACAGGAAACATAAGCAGGAATTTATAATACATTTCAAATGACCTTTTTATCTTGGAGTCTGCAACAGAGAATAATCCGTCACTCAAGAAAGCTAATTTTAAAAGAGCATTCTGGGTATTACTGTCATCTAATGCACCTTGTTTAATATCCTGTTTTTTCATCAGAAGTGATATATTACAGGTCAGATTCCATTTCACTGCACATGCTGAGTAGCCATTCCTTACTCATTGAGTAGTCACACTGCTTTCAATGAGAAAACCTTGCAAGTAAAATGCCACTCAGTAAAGCTCAGACCTGACAGAATGTTTTTGACTGTCCACCCACTGTCCTAAATATAATACAGAAAAGTATTCATGACTTATGCCCTCAAACTAGCCAGAACTTTTTTACACAAAGAGATACTGGTGTATTTAGATATAAAATCATGAAGATTATGGACCAGGTTATTTCCATTCAAATTTAGGCATGTATAGGAGATCACTGAGAAAAAAAATCCCCTATACAACTAGAGTATCTACATTGTTTATGGAAGTAGGAAGGTTTTCAAAAGGATTGATTTGGATTCAGTGTAATTAGACTTACCGTTTATTTCAGTGGGATAGTACAAATTCCCAGCTATGACAAAGTATCTATTAAATGCCCACAAAGGTACATTCTTTCCCTTTAGTACATTATGGTTCTGTCTTTAATTGTCTTGGTTTGGAAAGACAGGTATCTGCCAGGGAAAGCTGGAGTTTCCCTTGGAATGGAGAATGTAAACCCCTCACCCCCTGCCAAATTATAATTTTGCAATTAAGGGCTTTCAGGCAAAGATTTGGGAATAGGAATAACAGTTCTTTACTAGGAATATAAACAATACAAATATAGTAGAAAACAAAACCACCCAACCAAACAAGCAAACAAACAAACAACAATCCTGGAAAAAAAACCCTGACAGAGTCAGAGCTACAACCTGACACCCTGTTGGTCAGGGTGTTGGAAGCAGTCCAAAAGTGAGTCCTCCTGGAGTGGCAGATGTGGTTCTGTTGGAGCAGAGATGATCCTGTAGGGAAGGGTCCAGTGATGGTGAGAAGGGTCTAGTCTTCCTCCGGGAATCGGGTGAAGCCAGATACCTCGTGTTCCTGAGTCTCAGTTTTTATTTAGGTAGGAATGGTTGGCTCCCCCCACTGGGTGGAGCATCTCACAATGGGACAACTTGTGACAAGCTTGGGGAGAACAGCTTGGAAGAACAGCTTGGGAGAACTGCTTGAGGAGTCTTAATGGCCCCTTGTGAACGAGATAAGAAACACTGCCCCACCTGGTTTTAGCAGTTGGCCCATTATCAGAAGGCACCCACCCCGCTCCCCCCAGAGTTACAAGTGATAAAGAAGAACATTTCCCAAACTGCTTTCAGCAGATGAAATAGAATACACATTTTTGGTTCCATAACCCAAGACATTAATATAACGTTTTCTCAGATGTCTTCAACATTTTTAAAATCACAATCTAAACTTTATCCATTGTATGTGTAATATTAATGCAAAAAATATTCTAGTTGCCCAACTAGTTTTTTATAAGATAATCCACTAAACTTAATTGCTGTTATCAGAATATTATTGTCCCAAAATGTATGAAAGAAAAAGAGGTGTCTATCTCTCTCACTACCTGAAGAATAAGCTTAGATGACTAATTTAAATTTATCATCTAACCAGGTGAAGTTTGTGTCTGTGTTGAGTCTTGCATTATGGGAGTTTTGAAGCATCCAACTTTGACAGACATACAGAAGAGGTAAATATATATAGCATTTAATAGTGTCTGACAGATTTCTTAATGCACTTTCCTCTGACACAAATGTATCTCGTGTAGTGTGGAATATGCTTTTTGCAAGAATAGCCAACTTCTACTCCTCATATCATCTCTTTTTTCACTGTCAATGCAAAGACAAAGTCATTGATCATGTCTTTGACCAAAGAGGTACTAGAAGCGACAACCCTGCTTTTTGATCTGGCTTATGTCACTCCTTTCTCTTTACTAAAATTTACAGTCATTCTGTAATTCTTATTGCAAGTCATATCTCTACATGTTTTCTTGTGTTTGGAATCATGAATTTAGAACATTTTTCTTTAGTCAGAATATATGTTAACTTTTACTCAAGTTATAGTTGAATTATCATCATGTTTTCAATGTAAGAGTCACAAGCTAGACTGTAAACATCACAAGCTTTTCTTTTTACTTCATTGTGTGTGTTAGGCACAGAAACAGAAAATTATATTTAATTTACAATACTCAATTATTTCAGGCTAATGGTGGTGATGTTTTTTAAACTAACATTTTCTATTCCCCCAGCTGGTGTGTTTTTATTCTTGTAATTTCCTCATTCATGCATTGTGTCTGTGTGCTTGGCTTGTCCTCACAAGATTTCTGTAGAAATCAGAGTAGTGTGAAGTGCTAATGGCTTTCTGATTGAATAGACTTGAAACTAACTTTTGAAGTATTATTGGAATCCAAAGATTTTCTACCTCTGTAAAGTATCATCAGTGGTTTTGCTGGGTCATAAGCATGTGATTATTTGAATATTTTGTAAAATTTTTGTGCAGAATTGTCTTTTGTGCATATTCACACAAAGAAGAAAATCATGATGTCCATTTGTTACTGAAGGATTTCTTTTCCCCACTCTTTTTTAATTACAAGTGAAGGCGAATGGTTTTGACTAGTAAATGTATTAGTTTGAATAGCAGCAATAACAAAGGTGTTAAAAGAATTCTTCTGTATGCTCTAATGGGGGAAAGGCATAATGTTTTACCACTCCGTAGGGAGTTATAACACCTGTTTTAAACATAAAGCTGAAGCGAGCATTTTAGCAGCTATCTGAACTCTAGAGAACAATAAAGTGCTGGTAAACTCACTTGAATAAGTTCACAACCTAAAGGGAAATAGTGGAAGTGAGAAAAAAAATTGAAGCATCACTCCAATTTCTACCGTTTATAAATGCTCACAGATGTTACTTGTGTTTAGGAAGTCAGTTCACCTTACCCATGCCACCTAATTACTCTCTAAGCCCTTTGCTTTTAGAATCAAATGAAAGCAGACAAATATCTGTAAGCACTTAGAGAATTTACAGCATAATTTTATGCATCATTCTCCCAAAATCCTTTGGGAGAATTCAGTAATAGAAATACCCTTCTACAATGCATAATCTTATTGGTTTTCTCCTTTTGATCAACATCTTTCCATTTGTGTTTACACACAGAAATTATGTTGCACAGATACACCCAGTTTGTTAAAAGCTGAAAGTCCAGTTGTTGTGGGTCAATTTCAGTAGGCAACTAAACACCACAGTCTGCCAGCCAACAGAGTAGTTGGGGAGATCATGAATCACTCAAGGAATTAACAACTTGAAACTGCTGATACACAGCTAGATTGTTTTCATACTTATGACTTAAATTCCATTGGTCTTATCTCACTAGTGTCATCCAAATTGTATACAAGAAAAAACAGGTCTCATAGAAGCATAGACTCATGAAGGGGCTTCTGAGGACTGTCCAGTCCAATCTCCTATTCAGTGCAGTTCTAGATGCTTGAGGACTTTTGCAGTGTATTGACTCTGGCTGGATGCCAGTGCACACCAAAACTGTTCTATCATTCCCTCATAGGCTGGACAGGGGAGAGAAAACAGAATGAAAATTTTATGGGTTGGGATAAGGGCAGGGAGAGATCACACCTGTTACCATCACAGGCAAAACAGACTCAGCTTGGGGAAATTAATTTAATTTAATGCCCATTAAATCAAAGAAGGATAATGATAAAAAAACCCAAATCTCAAAAAGCATCTTTCCCCCACCTCTCCCTTCTTCCCACTCTCAACTTTACTTCTGAATTGTCTCTCTCCTCCTTCCTAGAGGTACAAGAATGGGGTCTGCAATCATATTATTGTACATCATGTCTGCTGCTCCTTGTCCTCAGGGGAGGAGTCCTCACACTTTTCCTCTTCTCCAGCATGGGGTCAGTCCCACAGCAGAGTGTCTTTCACAAACTTCTCCAAACTGAGTTCTTCCCATGGGCTGCAGTTTTTCACAAACTATTTGGCTGTGGGTACCTTCTATGGGGTGCAGTTCTTCAGGATCAGACTGCCCTAGTGGGGTCCCCTGCAGGGTCACAAATCCTTCCAGAAAACCTGCTCTGCTGTGAGCTCTTCTCTCCATGTGGCCAAAGGTCCTGTGGCTGCTCTCTTGTCCATACAGCCCAATATCCAGCTGGCCTCCTTTACCTCAGGGTAACCTGCTGACAGAGGTTCTTTGCTATCAGCACTCCACAAGGACTTCCTGCTCCTGCTGTTGCTTTCTGTTCCATCAACTCCCAACTGAAAACAGGGTGCAGGACTTGACCTTTGACAAACTTTCTGATACCTGCCAAGCTATTTCTCCAGCCTATTTCAGTACATAGAAGACCTGCTCTCCAGTGATATAACCTACAAATTGTTAACATCCCATCCCATGGTCCAGGCCACTCAAAAACATGTTACATGTCATCAAACATGATATCAGACCCCAAAGGATGCCACTCATGGCCAGGCATCATGCAAGGCTTTGGATCCCCTATCTCGCTATTCCAATCCCAGCTGTCCAGCCAGTTTTCCACTTAGTTATCCAGCCAATATTTAATCTATATGGTCCTAAGCATAGTATGGAGGACAGGTTGGATGTCTTGGTAAAAGCAAGGTAAACATCATTTACATTCCACAAAGTCCCCTACTTCATCACAGAAAGCTGTCTGTTTCATCAGGCTTGTTCTGTAGCTTGAAAAATCTAAATCCACAAAGTCTCAAAGAAGTCTTCTCTTTCAATCTTAAAAATCACTTTGGGTTTCTCTGCATGATAGGAAAAATTTGATGGAAAGGAAAACACTAATTTCCTTCCGTTTCAAATCACTTTAATTAAGGTAATTGACTTTTCTATGTGTAGGCTCCTACTATGATATTGGCAATTATGTTATCCAAAAAAAAATTAAGTAAAATATAAGATGTGAACTATTTATTTAAAGCTTCTAATTGAAAAATAGAACCATTCCTTCTACCAAATATAAAACATGCAATAATCCTGTAAAACTGACTAGAAATTTTCCAAGAAAGAATAATGAGTTTCAACACCTTGCAGTATTGAAACAGATATGACATTAACTATATTTGCCAAATTTTAGTTAAATACTTGTTACCATCTTGAAAATAATTCACAGCAAACATTATTTTATTTTAATTAATAGAAACACTTTACTTTTTCTCTCTGTGTGTGTATATGCAGTAGCATACTTTTATCTTTTTCTTAGGTTTTTAATCAATAGTATAAGACTAGTTTTGGACACCTGAACTATTATTCACCCAACAGGTTTAGAATTCTAACACTTGCACTGTACCTCCATTCAGAGAATAATCTTTTTGTTAATAGTCACCACTAAAATTTTATGCTATCTTGCACAGCCCAATGTTGTACAATTTTCATTGTCTAGTGTAAGAAAAATTGTGGAGCTGTGTCTTGAAAACACAGTCAACCAGATATCTAGCTCTTTCCAGCTGCAGATTTCCATAATCTGTGGCTTTAATTGCACTTCTTTTACAGTCTTCTAGGAAATTAAATAGCTTAACAACATTAGCATACCTATGTAGAGGACAGGAAGAGGGTGTGCTCATAATAGGAGGTCCAAATTTAAATATCTGTGTTAGATGTCCTAGAGAGACAGGAGAGATGAGAGAGGTTTGAGAACCCATTATAATCAGTGATTGTCTAGTCAATATATTTAGTAAAGGTAAAGGTAGATTCAGGTCCTGCTATTCTGTCTCTAGGTGTAGAAAATGCTTGTAGTGCTGCCTGAGGTGCCCTAACAGAACTGATTCACCCACATGACTCTGCCAGTCATGACAGAAGCTCCACAGGATACCTACATCCCTCTGGCACAGCAGCTAATGAGCAGGCAGGATGCCCTGAGGAATCATGATGGAAGCTAAAGACCTAGAAGTCTGTGTGACAGAAACATTTAGTCACTTGAACCTAACCTCTTTGGCTTATAAGATCTATCTGTTTTCTAGGGATAGATCTTTAGTGGCCACTGTATTCTGTGGCCCAAATGTAGATGTTACTGTAATTTGATTCACTGCTGACAATCTACAGATGCCATTGTGATGATATAGCACGGCAGTTGTCACAGGATGACAGAATATTTGAGTTTGGAAGGAACCAGTTGAGAACATTTAGTCCCACTCCCTCTTCAGGTAGAGTCAGCTAAAACTGGTTTCCAAGGACCACATCCAGATGGATTTTGAATATCTCCACAGCTGGAGACTCCACAGCCTTTCAAGAAATCTCTTACAGTGTTGGATGACTTCCAAAGCAAACAAAACAAAAAAAAAAAAAAAAAAAAAAAAAA